>JAULKL010334407.1:0-16372 GCA_032355745.1 Rubia rechingeri
ATTATATATTGTGTAGTCAAATAAATAAATAAATAATGTTTAAATAAATAAAAATGAAGCTAACCTTTGATTTGCTTCCAAAGATTGAATTTCTCCTCCCAAATTAACCATATATGTGAATGTAGAGTAGAATTAGGAGATTATTGAGTTTGGAAATGAAAGGAAGGAAATGAAAGGATTAAATGATGAGATTTTTGGAAGGGATAAATTTTTTTTTGGAAGAGGAAATGAGTTCAGCCGTGAATATGTGTGTGAATGTGATTGTGAGGAGAGAAAATAGGTGGTTAGGAGATGAGAGGATAGAAAATATAGTGAACAAATAGGATTAATACATGTGGCATTTGATTATCCATTTTTAAAAAAAAATCTAAATTTTTGAGGGGGCTGAAGTGATACAAACTAATTCTTAGGGGGCTGAAGCATAATTTCAAAAAAAATACCTGTAAAATTTTGCTTGGCAGGGACTGGAGCCCCCTCCAGCCCCCCTATACCTCCGCCTCTGGCCGAGGATGTACAACAGGGACAATGGATGTTTTGGGAATGGTAGGAATTGGATCAGGTCCGACTGGAATGGCAATTTCTGGAGGTGGATTCCGCGGTTGTCGCGACGAACTCAACGGGGAAAAATTGACTTTAGCTTGAGCTTCGACCGTCAGCGCTTGCTGATGTGCTTCAGCAACTGTGAGAGGGTGGAAAAGATTCAGCATGTTCTGAATTTGTAGGCGTAAACCACCAATGAACCTAGCCACGACTTGGCTTTCCGAATCCTGAAGATCAATACGTGTAAGGAGCAAAAACAATTCTGTGGAATATTCTTCTACGGACCGATTTCCTTGTCGCAAATTTTGTAAACGTTGGAACATAATTTGGTCGTAGTTGAACGGTAGAAAGGTTTTGCGTAGATGCTTCTTCAATTTTTCCCACGACATAAATTTTTGTTTACCCAAACGAACACGTGAAGCCTTGGTTTGGCTTCACCAAGCTGCAGCTCTATTGCGAAAATGCATCGCAATAATGGGGACACAACGCTCCAATGGAACGCGCTTGAATTCCAAGATCTCTTCAATTGTAACTATCCAATCGAGCAGCTCCTCAGCGGTCGGACCACCATGGAATTCAGGAATTTCAAACCTAAAACCTTGCTCCCAACGCCAATCCTCTTCCTTCAGCACAATAGGGTTTGTACCCCCTTCTGCGAATGGATTCTCACCCTCATTGGAGTGATCGTGATGCTCATCCTGATGTTCCGGCGGAGGTGGTGGTGCTTGATGCATCGTGAGCGCTTGCATTGTTTTGGCAAGCTGCTGAATCTGGTCTTGGATGCGAGCGAGGGTTTGCCGCGTGATTTCTGCTTTGGATTGCGATGGATCACGTCGAGGTCTTGCCATGTCGAGAGAGTTGTGCTCTGATACCAACCTGGAGCAGCGTTTGAACGCGACTTCAGCTCAATCTAGGGATTCAAATGAATCTAGAGACCTGTTTCTTGATACGATGGATTTGATCGACTCAAGGTAAGAGAAGAATATCTCAGTTTTTCTAATTAAAAAATCTCCCTTACAAAGCTAAAGAAGAGACCTATATATAGAACTCTCAGTCCTAATCACAATCGCAATAGAAAGAATAATCCTAACCGAACTAAAATAGACTTAACCAAAACCAACTAGAAAAATGAAATTAAAATAAAGAACCCTAACCCTAACCCTAAACTATAGGAACTCGATATTGTAGCTAAACCTAGGATGCCGCTGCATCAATTAAGTATTTTTTATCAAATTTAATCGAGTATGAAGAATAATTTGATGATGATTGCGCACATGTAGCTAGGGTTATTGAATGTTTTTTCAAACGGCATGCATTCGCGCTTATCAACCGATCTTTAATTTCAATTTAGTCGCGTTTGTAAATAAATCATTTCGGCATGTCATTTTAACTTAAGTAGTTTAAATTTAAAGATAAGGTATATTATTATACCGATTAACGCTTGGATCAATTATGAAAAAATATATTTTTTATAATTCTTAAGATCAAACTATAGTTGAATATATATATATATATTAAATATTGAAATTCATTTTCAAAGCTCTCATAATTATAGATATATCATTATTATATAAATATAAATAAATATTAAATATCCCTATTTGTTATATTAATTATAAAATGACCATGTCTAACAGTTAATTAATCAAAAATAAGACTTTGTGAAATTTATATTCTTGTAAGGTGAATTACACGTAATCTTTTTTTATCAAGTAATTACATAATCTTTTTTTATCAAGGAATTACTTAATTATTTTTTCCCCAAAGAATTTCGTATGTAATCTTTTTTATATAATCATTATGGACGCATAAGTTAGACCAAATTACGTAAATTCACTTCAGTATCGATATATACAGTAGAGATATTTATATATGTAGCTATTTAAGAGAAAGTCTCCGGCCTGACATAAGCTTGTGGAAAGTTGATTGTAATAATGTGTATTTGAATGTGAAAATATAAAAATAAATTTCTAAATTTAGTATGTAATTTAAAAAATGGGTGAAAAATACGTGGAGTGCTTATAAACTTATGGACAGACCACCTATCACGAGAGCCACTCGATCTTTACTTCTTGCCATAAAAAGAAAAATAACAAACTTAAGAAAACATACGAAAAAGAAAAGTGTACCAAACATAACAAAACGGATGGAATGGAGTATATATCTCATCCAAATTCCTATATTTCATATATTATACTTTTTATATTAACAATTACCAAGAATGGATTGATCAAGATTCATCAAGAATGAATTGGTTGGTGCGCTTTCAATCAAGATTTGCAGCAGCTGTTTCTGTTTGTGCCGATCGTTTCTTACAGCTTGGAGACATGTAGATTCGTGGAAAAGACTGGTTAGAACGAATGCATTGTAATTATTACAATCATGCACTCCTATCATAAATCCAATTAGTGCTATGTAGGTGTGACCCATGATCTTATATATTGAGTAATATTATGTCAACCACCGATGTGGGACTCTAACACGCCCCTCACGTGCAGCGGTATTAATCATCCCGCAAACGTGGATAGAAAAGGGCCACGGGCCAACCATGGGCTCTGAAACAATATTTGAATCATGGGCTCCTATCATAAAACCAATTGGTACTATGTAGGTGTGACCCATGATCTTATATATTGAGTAATATTCTGTCAACCACCGATATGGGACTCTAACAGTAATGACTTGTTTTTTCTTCACTCCCATACATTGATCCTTAGTTACATCTAAGAACATGCTATTTTCGTATGATTACTGAACTTGTTATATACTGATTGTGGAAGTCAGTGCTTGAATTTTCATGTGTTGAAAACAAGAAGAATCCTCAGATACTTTTGAGCAAGTGCTGAGTTTGGGGAATCATTTCCTTTTTTTGGTTAATTTGGTTTGTTATGCCTTTGAATCTGATTCACCAAAGTTTTTGGCTTCATTTCCTCAAGATTCTGCTGTTCCTTTCTTGCCACAGAAGTACAGTGTAATCAATAATAGCATTTCACCATCACATGTTGGATTGTTTCCTGCTCCTTCCCACGTAATCTGCATTCATTTTTTCCTGTCAGTATCTTATTATGCATTTCGTAATTTTATTATGCATTAAAGTTATAATATATTGAATAAAATTGATAAAATCATTCCATAAAAATTGCTCTCCATGTTTAGCCAAACTCTACAAATTGGTGAAAGCTGGTTGTAAAACAAATTTCACTCGAATTTTTCCAGTATCGAGTTTGGAGAACATAGGGTTCCCCGAAAATCATAATTTGGTAGAGACAATCTAATCAAATGATATAAATCAAGAAAGAATCCAATTTTGCTCAATATGTTTAAATCAGAAACCTATAAATAAAAAAAAAATGAAAAACTGAAAGAAAGAATACAAAATTAAAAGGATAACTATTCAACATTTACTCATGGTGATAGTGGAATGTGACCAGAGGCCGATGGCATAACAACGGGTGACTGGATGTGGGTCATGTGGCTGCAAGTGACCAGGACTAGGCAATTGTTGACTCGTCATAAACCCTTGAACCTGGCAGCATATCTTTTCTAACGAAAATTCCAATTTTGATTTTTTTTCTAAATCCAGTCAAAATTTTAAAGAATTTAGTCCAGCGATCCATTACTTACAAAATTGAATCATGTTATGAAACAAACAAAACTACAAAAATCTATATTAAATCTCAATATGAATTTTTTTTCTAAATTTTGTTTACTGTACCAAATCATTACTTATCGAATTGAATCGTGCTATGAAACTAACACAAACTTTTAAAAAATTTAGTTCAGCAATTCATTACTTACCAAATTGAATCGTGTCATGAAACAAACACAATTACGAAAATCTAACTGAAATCTCAATTTGAATTTTTTTCTAAATCCAGTTTAGTGTAGCAATTCATTACTTACCGAAACTGAATCGTGCTATGTAACTGGCACAATTAGAAAAATCTAACCGAAAATCCAATTTGGAAAATTTACAAAATCCAGTCAAACTTTTGAAAATTCTAGTGCACCAATTTATTACTTACCAAAATTTAATAGTGTATAAAACAAGCACAATTACCAAAATTTAATGGAAATTCCAATTTAATTTTTTTTCTAAATCCAGTCAAACTTCTGCAAAATTTAGTGGAACAATTCATTACTTGCCAAAATTGAATCGTGTATAAAACAAATACAATTACTAAAATCTAATCGAAATCCTAATTTAATTTTTTTTCTAAATCCAGTCAAACTTTTAAAAAATTTAGTGCACATAAGGAAGTACATAATTTACTCATTGATTAAGTAATATATATATATATATATATATATATATGCAACTGTGACATTATTAGTAGACTGTGTGGAGTACATGATTTACTCATTAATCATGAAATCTGATTATGTTAATGTAAATTTTTTAATACTGAATTTGATTTTCGTAATATGGTAATACAATTCTAGCAATTAAAATATTAAATTAATTTAGTTGAGCTAAAATACTCATTTAAACTATTATAAATACAATTAAACAATGAAATGAAATTATCAGTGATTCAATCTCTCTACTCCCCTCTGGAACTCCCCACCAAATCTACTCCCCACCAAGGCTCTCTACTCCCCTCTTTAGCCCTACAATTCGCAGCTTTTAATCTTCCTTCCTCCCGCTTGGTTTCTCGTATTCGCTTGCTCTCAATTGACTCTCAATTGACGAATTCAGAGACCAGCTACTCTAGATATAGAAACGGTCAAAGGTAACTGGTAACTTTCTCAGATCAATTTGTTTTTAAATCTCGATACGTGCAATTCTTTCTACTAAAGAAGAGATTTTTGTTTTTTTTTGTATATAATTCTTACTAAATTTTCTTATTTTTTTGATCTTCTTGTAGACTCTCGGAGTGTGCAAACCAGCAAGATAATGACTTTGAGTTGTACAAAGTATGAAACCAAGTGAATTAATTTTTTGCTCGGTGCCTAGATTCCGGATCTCTTTGAGGAAAAAGGTTAACATTTCTATTCTGTCTTTAGCCCTAGTTTAGCAAGATAATCAACATTTTGAGAGTATTATATTTAATATAAAATTAAAAATTATTTGTAAGTTCCTTACAACTCATGCTCAAGGGCACGCACTTGTCGATCTACTTTTTATTCTTATTTTTGAACGGATCGTAATTAGTAAGTCATTTCGGCTTGTCTTTTCAACTTAAGTAATATAAATTTAAGTTATAGTAAAGGGAATTTCGTAATCTTTTTCTTTTATCAAGGAATTACGTAAATTAATATTTTTTTATAAAACTTAATCGAGTATAAAAAATAATTTGACGATGATTGCACACTTAGCCAGGGTTATTGAATGTTTTTTCAAACGGCATGCATTCACCCACATTAACCGATCTCTAATTTCAATTTAGCCGCGTTCGTAACTAAGTCATTTTGGCATGTCTTTTTAACTTAATTAGTTTAAATTTAAAGATAAGGCATCTTATTATACCAATTAACGGTTAGATCAATTATTTAAAAATTAAAATGTATAATTTTTAAATAAAATTATAGTTATATGTATGTTGAAATTCATTTTAAAAGTTCTCATAATTATAGATATATCATTATAGATGTATCATTATATAAATAAAAGTACTTATTAAATCTCTATATTAGTCATATTAATTATAAAATGACTTCGTCTAACCGTTAGTCTATCTCAAATAAGACTTTGTGAAATTTATGTTCTTGTAAAGTGAATTACGTAATCTTTTTTTATCAAGGAATTACATAATTCTTTTTTCTTATTAAGGAATTTCGTACGTAATCTTTTTTTTAATCAAGGTATTACGTAATCATTATGGACGCATATATTAGACCAAATTACGTAAATTTTCTTCAATAACGATATACAGTAGAGATCTTTAAATATGTAGCTCTTTAATATTGAAGAGAAAAAGGTGACATATAATATCTACGGAGTTTTGATGAAATTTCAATATAAACAATAAGCTAATTTTCAGTAAAGATAAGATATTTGTGAACGTGGTTTTTTAAACAGAAAAATTATACCAAATTACACATTTTCCCTTCGGTACTATACTGGAAAGGTGTTACATCAAGGATTATTTTTAAAATTTCTCTAAAAAAATTTAAATACATTACATCATAAGTTGAAAAGGTGAAATTAATCCAATATTAATTATTTAGAATGCTGTAAATCCATCATTTCACCATGTCGACACAAATTTATAGTAAAATAATAATAATGCAAGGCATGTATTAGACTGCATCTTTTACTATCTATAAAATTTCTCTCTTCTTCTTTCTGAATGAAATGATGAATAGAATTGAAGGTGCTCTAATCATGTCTTACTCTCCCTCTCTCCAAGGTGTGAAATCTACCGAGTTAGGTCAAGTTATGGAGCAAGGATCTCCATCAACTCGCAGGCACACACGCCGGTACAATAGATCAGGGATCCCGAGGATAAGGTGGAGTTCCAATCTCCATCAGCGTTTCGAGGATGCGATTCAACTTCTTGGTGGGTACAATGGTAAGTCGCTCTTCAAATTAAAAACACTATTTCAAATTAATGTATAATTTACTCGTGCATATATAAATTGTGATATTTTTTTACAATTATTTTGATTGACATTCTAGTTTGGGGGTTTTGTGTTGCAGTAGCAAAGCCCATGAGAATTCATCAGTTGATGAATGATGGGTTGAATGGTGAAGAGGTGACCATAACTCAAGTGAGGAGCCATCTACAGGTAATTTTAGTATTATTTTTTACTTCTGATATATAATAGTGGACATGTATGCAATTATATTTTTCCGTGATAAATAACTATTACAATTTGCACAAATAAATAATTATATTTTTTTCTCAGGTGTATCGACAACGGGAGAAAGGTACGTACATTTTTTCATATCTTTTTCTTAAATATGTGTATGCGGATTAATTATGTTAAAAGTGTAGTGCAAGTGACACAACTCCCTCTATCCTAAAATTTCATTTTTAATTATAAAATTAGTTATATCCCAAACATTATATTTTAAATGGTTATATATGTGCATCTTTGTTGATTGTCCCAACTCGAATATAATTTAGGTCAAAATATTGTGTTTCAATAATTTGCCTTCCTCATACTATGTATTAGTTGAGTTGCATGCATTGTTTGTTGCAGATTCAGCAGCGCTACAAAATGGTGGTGCTCCGCCCATTATGCTCAATAATGCTCAACCTATCGCCGCAAACGGTGTACCTCCGCCCATGCACAACCAACCGGAGACGCTGCATGGACTGCCGGTGGCGGCGATAACCGACCTACCACCATCGATACGGTTTGCAACCCTAGCCAACTTTCCTAGTTTCCTCCACTATTTAGTTAATGAATTTCGAGAGTTATAAGTTGTGAATTTTGTACAGTCACATTTATGGTCCACCTCAGATAGGGCTGCAAGAGATGGGATTCCCTCAAAATTACAGCTTTCCTGGCTTGTCCTACTACGACTTTTTTGCTCCTCGTCATCAGGTAAAGTAACTACTCCATCTGCTTTACTATATTTGGTACGGTATGTTCAGGTACTATTTTCTATACAAGTTAAAATATGTGGAAAGAATTATGTGAAAATAGTAAATTAAAATTTTAATGAGTAGTTGAGAATCCTTTACTTCTTGTCATAAAAATTAAAATAACAAAATTAAGAAAACATACGAAAATGAGAAGAGTACCAAACTTAAGAAAACAGATGGAATATATATATCATTCAAATTCCCATATTTCATATATTATACTTTTTATATTAATAATTACATATATTTATGTTTGGCAGGATGCTGATGAAGACGATACTATAGAGCTTGGAGGCCGTTCAAAGAAGCAGCGAACTGATGACATAAGTCTGGAGCTCACTCTTGGCCTCCTCTAGTTATCTTCGAATTGAATATTGTTTTCGTTACCTGTTTCATCATTTCCAATATTTTGGTGTTTTTAATTATTTTCATCCTGTATAATTCAGAAAAATGGAAATACATTAGAGCGTACACTGTCTGGTATTGAAAATACTTTTTATATTTGTCTTTTCATTTGAATATTTAACTATTTTAATTTTATGAATTTTTATTTTATATGAAATTATTTTAATTTGATGTGTATTTTATTTTGATTACAACTATTTTAATTTTTATGTTTATTTAAAGTTTTTATTTGATATTTAACTATTTAAATTTGATGTGATTATTCATGTTTAAATATTTTTATTTGAGCATATTTAGTACTCCATTCAATCTATTTTATTTTTAATATTTATGTTTATATTTGATATTTAATATTTTAATTTTATTTGTAAAAGTGAAATATAGTGTATTTATTTGATGGTTGACCATTCCAATTGGATTTGCATTTTAGTGTTACATTTTGGAATGAGAATTGTTTTTTTTTCAAAATGGCACACTAATTTTTTTTACAAGTTGAAATGTGTGGACAAAATTGTGTGGCCAAGAGAGTAAGTTTAATGAATAGTTGCATATGATTCACTTTTTACCATAAAAAAGTGACAGTTTAGGAAAAACATATAAAAAGGTATAGTGTGCCAGAGTATTATTATTTTCAAGTTGATATTTTATGTATGTTTATTCATATTTCACATTTTTATGTATCATATTATATTTAAATTTGTTTTATTTTTCTGTTTTACTTGAGTTTTCATAATTTAAATTTTATGTATTATAATTTGCTTTTGAACTTTTATATTTAATTTTTTAAATAAAATAATTCTTGAATAAGCTCAATAAAGAATATACCCATTTAAACCAGCTCAAATGGGATTCATGTGGCTCGGATGACATACAAGGGTATGATCCGATAACCAAGTTCCATGATCCGATTTCATGTCATCGCCGTCAATCTACTCTTTATTCCTTCTGATCCTACCCCTACCACCACCTCCACCTCCACATGCAATCATCGCTGCCGATAACCCGACTGGAGAATGCAACGGATCGACCTATCTGACGGCTCATAAGTGTTTTGCTTATGAGTTAAGTTTTAGTGTTTGGTAAACTGTTTAAAAATGTGTTTATTTGAGAAACAAAAGTTATTTATTAGAAAAAATTGAAGTTGGTTTGCTCTATTTTCGAAATAAGTCTATTTTGCTTATAAGCACAACTCTACCAAACACATCCGACGATGCAACTGCAAATCAAACCCAACCTTGAATGGGATGAAGCTTCGACTGTTGTCGGCGACTACCATGAATGTGATTTGATAGGGCAACGGTTGCGACTTCGACAAGGTTGAGGTCATCGTAGGCCACTTTGATCTCCACCGGTGTTCGTAATAACAACAACTAATTAAAATTGAATTAATTGATATAATTTGAATTGGACTGAGTTGCAGGAAACAATATAGGTTAAAATGCAACTATTTTGAGTTTTAAATGAAAGCTCTTCCTCTCTTTTAATGAAGGTATTTTATTATACTCCATCCGTCCCAATTAAAAATGGCACAATTTTCTTTTTCGTCCATCCCAATGAAAATGACATACTTTGAAAACTAACTAACATAGCAATAAATATATTGTTATATTCTCAAAATGTTCTCTTTAATTTTAACAACTTTTAGACTGAGCCCACAATATATTTTTCCCAAATATCCATACTCACAGTTATTCTCTGTCACATCTGCTTGCATAAAAAAGTGAGTCAAAAGCAAATGCTCCTTTTTATTGGGACGGAGGTAGTATACACTACTATTATATTGATAATTTCTTTTACAAAAAGTAAATAATGCATGCAAATTCCATACTCGGGGCAAATTCCTCACTTAATTACCCATACTCAGGGCACGCACTACTTATCACTAATCGAATGTAAAGTATAATCTGATGATGATTGCGCATGTAGCTAGGGTTATCGAATGTCTTTTTAAACTGCATGCATTTCGTCAACTAATCTTTGATTTTAACTTTGTCGCATTCGTAAATAAGTCATTTCGGCAGTTTAAATTTAAATTATAGTAAAACGAATTACGCAATCAGTATGGAGCATGCATGTATCAGACCTAATTACTTACTTTCTATGCAATAGCCACATGTAGATATCTATATATTTCTTATGTATTTTAAAATTGGGTACACTTTTTATTTTCATGTTTTTTTAAAAAAAAATTGTCATTTTTATTTTATGACAAAAAACAAATCGTTTTACACCACTCGTTAAACATTTCATTCTCTCCTGTAAATCTTCTCCATACATTCTCACTTGTAAAAAAAACCACTCAAAACTATGGTACCAATTATAGAAACACCACCCAAACAACACCACCCAAAACTTGGTGAAAATCGTACTAATGTTGCTTTTTAAACTAAAAAATTGTGCCAAATTACACCTTTTCCCTTTGTTTATACTTTAAAAGGTGTTAGATCAAAGAGTACTTATATATATGTATGTATATATATATGTATGTATATATTTATGTATATATATATGTATATATATGTATATATATATATATATGTATATATATATACACTTTCAACCCTAAATGAAGACCAGATTTGAAGGTGATCCGATCATAGCGGTGGAAGTCACATGCCCCTATTCATCTCACTTTTAAATCTTAATGTACTTAGTAATTTTTTTAAAAAAATGTCTTTATTTCTTTATATTTGCACACTTTATTTTTTAAAAAATAAAGGTCAAAAGTAAATTATTTTCAATCACTCATTATTCCTTTTACTCGCTTCACTCAAAACTCTACTCACATTTCAACTTATAAAGAAAACATCTAAGACTATACATGGAGCCAAATGGTAAAACGGAGGGAGTAATGGTTTGGTATATATTCTTTTTGATGAACGTATAGCTCATGTAGAGCGCGTATTACCACATAATTAATGCAATGCAATGCATATTAAAGTACAAGCAATGCAAATCAAATCAATGCAAGTCTATTAATAAAAAATATTGATTAGTTAAAATGCTGGTAATTTCATTCAATATTTGTCTTTAATGTACTTTTAAAGTAAATGTTAGCATTATAACAATTATTATTTAATTAAATGTTTTGAAGGCAAAATATTCTAAATGTATTATATATATGTGTGTATATATATATGTATGTATATTACATATGGTGATATACATAATTTTTAAGTTTCAATGTATGATGCATTTTGTAACAAAAATGAACATGATTCTTATTTGAACTATATATGTCTGTTATATCTTAAACGATATTTTATTCATAATTTTTATCCTTTAATAGTTAAATGAGTTTTCAGCTTGACTAAATGAATGTTATATTTTAATTGTTATAATTGTATTACGTATCATATTACTAAAGTCAAATTGACCATCAACATTTTTGTTACATCAATATAATCGGATTACACTATTAATGAGTATTCCTCCCAATCCACCAACAATACAACTCTTTTTTAATTTGTTTGGTTAACTTACAATGATTCGTTTCCTTTTGGTAAGATTATTTTCATTCACAATTTACTTATTATCAATGACCGGATGTAAGATGGGCATTTGGTTCACGTGTCCCTACTCATCTCACTCTTAAACCTTGATATAGTACAAAATTTAAATGATATAGTTTATAATTTTTTAAATGAACATATAACCTGTAAATGCATATAAAAACAATTCATGCAATACAAATACATATTAAAATACAAATAATGTGAAACAATACGAATGTCATATAAATAAGTATAACATTAGGAGAAACATGCTAAATGCTAAAAGGATAAACTGTCTAAATGCTAAAAGCAATATCAAATGTCATATCAAATATGTGCAACAATAGGATCAAGGGGACATGAGACTAGGTACAAATGTGGCTATGTAATCCATCGGAAGATGACTCGGAAGATCCTCCTCACCAATTCGTTCCATGGTTGTTTTTATCATGCTGAACTTCCATAGCGCCTTTTGCCTACCGTCATATAGAGTTAAGACTAATCCATCTTTTTTGTAGAGACAAACCACTTGGTCTATGGTTTTTCCGTCGAGTTCAAGTTTGATCTCTGTCCATTTAGTCTCATCATTATACATCCATACCCTTGTATCAATCCACACACCGAGTTTTTCTCCCAAAACTACCACTCCTGAGTAGAGCTCATCTTCCAAAACAGGTAATATGATAGTGTTCTTGAATACCCTCTCCTTTAAACAGAACGTGGCTATCTCACAACATATGTCCACCTCAGACCCAGTTTTCAAAGCCATAAAGTAGAGATGCCCGTCGATATAAACTCCGCTGGGATAAGAAATCTCATAAGATCGTGACACTATTGAGAGCTATTAATTGTGTTCCATGTATGCTCTTTCATGATGTAGATACTCGTACTAGCATAGTCAAGGTATTCATACTCAATCTTAACCACAAGGTAATCTTGAGTTCTTTCACAGTAGCCAAGACCCCACACAGATTCCAAAAATGGACCGGACACATCCTCGTCCTTCTCCTCATCATCATCTGAAGAATCTGTTTCATCGTCATACTGACCCAATCTAATCCTCGACAATTCATGTATCCTTTTTAATTATAGGATTCACCACGATAATGGATCCTTCTTCATCCATACCAACCCTCACCTTGACGATTATGAATCCACGACATGATGCTAGTATCTCTACTGCCTCCACTTTTGGTTTCTTCTCCCCTTCTTGCTTTTCCCCTATGACGACAGTAGGTTCCTAGGGGTGATTGCATCTGAAATGGACAGTCAATCGTTGTCCATTGTACAAATCATTGTATGCCAAAGTTATACCTGTGGCATGGGTATACGACAGATTGTCCAAATCAATCTGACTTTGGAAATGGTTTTCTAGGAACCCGTTGCTAGTGAAATTTCCATAATAAGACCTTGAAATAGCTCAGATTCTGGCTACGATTGCAGGTGGACACTTCAATCTGATCACATTTACCACGTCGATGACTTCACCCAGATTGAGTTTCTTCTTGGTACTACGAGTTGGAACCTCCGAGGTTTGAATTAGCTCTCCAGCTTTGTTCTCCTCTGCCACTTTCTTATTTCTTTCATCATCCTCCACCTGTGTAACCAGAGATGTGCCTTCAGTAGCATACTTATTCATTCTCAACCCTTCATCCTCCCTGATCTGGATCTTTCCATCTTTGTTCTTTGATTTCTTCGTGGCACTCAAAGTTTGATCCTGCAAGGTCTGGATTAGCTCTATAGCTCTACAACTTTGTTCACCTGTAGTCTGCTGATCATAATCGTCATGATGAGCGCCGCGATAAGTAACACCACTTGCGGAGGAGTTCAAAAATGGTTGTACAAAAAGAGCGGCGGGGGAGCTCTTGGAGCAGAAAAGGATCTCTTAGCAGAAATAGAGCTTTAGGAGATGGTGCGTGTTGGAGCAAAAAAAGATCTCTCAGCAGAAATGGAGCTTTAGGAGGAGAAAAGGATCTCTTAGCATAAAAGGAGCTCGGAGCAGGAAATGATCTCTTAGCAGAAATGGAACTTTAGGAGAGAGTGTGTGTCAGAGCAGAAAAAGATCTCTTAGCATAAATGGAGCTTTAGGAGCATAAAAGGATCTCTTAGTAAAAGGATCTCTTAGGAGAAATGGAGCTTTAGGAGAAAGTGCGTTTCAAAGCAGATTAGATACAGAAATTGGTCCAGTGTAAAAAATGTAAGGAAGAAAAAGGAGAGATGGAAGAAATGGGGAGGGATTTGGTGGGGAGTTCCAGAGAGGAGTACAAATATTGAAACATTGATAATTTCAATTCATTGTTTAACTATATTTATTGTAGTTTACATGAGTATTTTAGCTTAACTAAATTAATTTAATATTTAATTGCTAGAATTGTATTAGCATATTATTGAAATCAAATTCATTATTAACAGTTTGTTACATTAATATAATAAAATATCATGATTAATGAGTAAATAATGTACTCCATACGGTCTACTAATAATTCCACAGTTACATCAGTATAATTGGTTACTTTACATAAGTAGACTACATAATTAATATTGAGTAAATCATGTACCTCTTTCCGTCCACTAAAATTTTCTAAAGCTTGACTGGATTTAGAAAAAAATCAAATTGGGATTTCGGTTAGATTTTCATATTTGTGTTTGTTTTATACACAATTCAATTTTGGTAAGTAATGAGTTGTTGCTCTAAAATTTTTAAAAGTTTGACTGGATTAATTTTGTAAAATTTTCAAATTTGGGTTTTGGTTAGATTTTCGTAATTGTGTTTTTTATACACTATTCAGTTTTGGTAAGTAATGAATTGTTGCACTAAAAATTTCAAAAATTTGACAGTATTTTGTAAAATTTCCAAATTGGGGTTTCGGTTAGATTTTCCCAAATGTGTCTGTTACATAGCACGATTCAATTTTGGTAAGTAATGAATTGCTACACTAAACTGGATTTAGAAAATTTTCTATATCGGGATTTAAGTTAGATTTATGTATTTGTGTTTGTTTCATAGCACGATTCAATTTGGTAAGTAATGAGTTGCTGCACTAAATTTTTTAAAAGTTTGACTAAATTTAGAAAAATACCAAATTGGAGTTTTCAGTAGATTTTTATAATTGTGTTTGTTTCATAGCACGATTCAATTCAGTAAGTAATGAATTACTTCACTAAATTTTTCAAAAGTTAGACTGGATTTGTAAAATTTTCCAAATTGGAATTTCCGTTAAATTTTTCTAATTCTGTTTGTTTCATAGCACGATTCAATTTCGATAAGTGGTGAATAGTTACAGTAAAAGTTTCAAAAGTTTGACTATATTTAGAAAATTTTCCAAATTGAGATTTTCTTTAAATTTTTCTATTTGTGCCTGCCTTATTGCATGATTCAATTTTGGTAAGTAATGAATTATTGCCAACCACTCATATGCTATACAAGTATAATACTTAAATGACAAAATTTTAATTTTAATATCAAAGTTAGTTTTTGTCCCAAAAATTAATTTAAGTGGGTATATATGCCCTTAATAAGGTGTATATGTTTTGTTATGCATTTAAGTTGAGAATGTAATTATTGCAACACTGTATAAAGTCCATTTAACATTTTATTAATGAAAATATAAGTAGATTTAATTAATATTAAAAGAGATTCTTAGGTTTTATTTTGAAATTTAGTTATATGAGTAGTTGGCAAAACAATGATATTTCAGAATTTTCTGGGTGTTTCATCGTATTAATTTAAAATTCAACCACTTCTCATAAATCATACTGTATGTTTTAGTAGAAATTTGGGGAAAATGGCATATTCGTAAATTTTCTGGATAATCTCCCTAATTTTTTACTTGTAATTTTATTTTATAAAAATTATATAGTATTTTATAAGTTAAAACAAGTAAAAATGTATTTAAATATAAAAATATTAAATAATATATAATATATAATATATTTTTAAAATTATTATGTAATTTAACATATGCAGTGTGCAAGTGAAAAAAATACATGCAATGAACTACCCATAACTTAAGAATCGACTATCTGTCAGGAGACATCCTCATTTACAATATATGTGCGCCTTTACAAATCAATTATGTCAATATAAATAAGGTCAATATCGGAATAGATTATGAAAATAAAACGAGTTAAAATATAAATTTCCCCAATTTTAATCTTCCTACTTTTTTTAAACTACGACGGGCTAAGCCAAATTATACGATATATACCTAACCTTAGGATAAGATAAGTATTGCCGCAAATGGTGTACCTCCGCCAGTTCACAACCAACTGTCGCTTCCTGTACAACCATAAGCTCCTATCTACAATCACTCGGAGACGCTGCATGGATTGCCGGTGACAGTGACACGATTTGTAACCCTAGCTAACTTCCCTAGTTTCCGCGATATTTACTCA
>JAULKL010335402.1:0-16315 GCA_032355745.1 Rubia rechingeri
AGGTGCTCAATATGGTGAATAATATGGGCATCAATGAAGGTCAGGGTTAGGAGAATGTCCCAGTGGAGCAGGAAATCCCAGTAGGAGAAGAACCGGAGGGACAATTTAATGCACAGGGTTTCAGCCAGGTGAACAACCAAAATGAAATGCAGCCATCCCTAATATTTATATCAAGCTCCCAAGATGAGGAAAACAGTGATTCAAATTGTGAACTAGAGGATCAGGAGAAATGATAAAGGGAAGCAGAAGCAGGCACTCTCCCCGACAAAGAAGATAAGGAAAAGGATGAATGCAACTCAGTATAAAAAGTTGTTCAAATGGCAGATATCAAGACAACTTTCCAACGAGAACGAATTGAAGATAGGAAATTAAGCCGGAGGTTTGGAAATGAATTCGGAAAGAAATAACAGGGAGAACATGCATGATCAGCACAACTCACAAAAAACTCAGATGAAGCAGAACTAGAACAATACCTCGATGGCGTTTAGGTGAAAGACTGAGGAGATTGATAAGAGAAGTAGATCGGAGCCTATTCCTTATAGAAGAGGAAAGCTTCAGGAAAGGGAGAGAGCAAGGAGAATAGCTTATGCAGCAGCACAAACGGGAGCATTTGAGGTTCACATCAGTGATCCACCTAAAAAAATAGTTTAGGTGCTTTATTTTAATGCAGGTTCAGCCTTTGGGGAGTACAAATACATGAGAAATCAGGAAAATAAAGTGAAGGAAGCAGTACAAATGTGAAATTTGGGATGAAGCGAAAGAGACAACAGAATACAACTCTGAGGCTGCCGAGAGCTGTGCCAAATCAGCTCTCCAAGCAGCCATGAGAGTCCTGATGTGGAATTATCAGGGCTTCAATAACACCCCTACGAAGAGAATGATCAACCAACTGATGCGACAGTGGCAGCCAAAGATTGTATGCTTAGCAGAAAAGTGGGCAATTGAACTCAGTTTGTGGAAAGAAGAGACGTATCTTTCAAAGCCGCATAAAGTTTTACTATTAAATTATTGATCTAGTCAATATTCTGTTGTAATCAATTCTCCTAGACAATATTCTGTTGTATCTTATAGGAGTTAGTTTAGGAGCTTGTTGTAACTCTTCTGTATAAACATAACTCTACATCAATGAAAAGGATAACCTTTTTCATATTTATCTTATGTTTATATGGTTTCGGAGCCAATCGATCTGATTTATCTCCCAGCTTCCAGCTTCCAGAATCATAATTATTCCTTTCTCCATTCATAGTTATCCTATACAAATTATTCACATAAAAATTATTCAACATCCATTTTAACTTGGACCTACTCCTTATCCACCTTCTCACCTTTTCACCTTCTGCCCATTTTTCCCACCTTCCATGCAGTACTCATTTTTTTCACCTTACAGTACTCATCTTTTTCACCTTTCTTATGTGGATGATCTTATTATTACTGACTCCAAATGCTCCTTCATTGATGAGTTAGTCAAATACCTCAACTTGGTGTTCTCGTTGAAGGAATTGGGAGCTCTCAACTTCTTTTTGGGCATTGAAGTTCATCGCACTTCCTCTGGTCTTCTTCTTCCTCAATGAAAATACATTACGGATATCCTTGATCACAGTAAAATGATTTGGGAAAATCCGATTGCTTCACCTACTGTACCTGGCTCCCACCTCATCTCGGGCTGAGATCCTTTCGAGAATGTTTATCTCTATCGAAGTATTGTGGGTGCTCTCCAATATGCCACTATCACTTTACCAAAGATCTCTTACTCTGTTAATCGAGTTTGTCAGTTTATGCATAAACCATCTAAACTTCACTAGGTTGCAGTAAAGCAGATCCTACATTACCTGAAGGGTTCCCTCAACACTGGTCTCTTCTTTCATCCTGCACACGACTCTCGCTTGTTTGCTTCACTGACACTGGTTGGCCCTTTGACCCTGAGGATTATCATTCTCAACATGGTTTCTCTATCTACTTCGGTGGAAACCTAGTAAGTTGGTCTTCTCGCAAGCAAAAAGTGGTTGCTCACTCCAGCACTGAAGCTGAGTAAAGAGCTATAGCCTTTGCTTCAGCTGAACTCATCTAGCTCCAACAACTTCTCAAAGAAATGGCTGCACCATCTCCCAGTTCACCTATATATTCTCCTTTATGACAATCTTAGTGCCACTTTCCTTACAGCGAATCCATTTTTTCACCAGCGATCCAAACATATTGAAATTGACTACAATTTTTTTGGGAGAAGTTCAAGCAGGATAACTCATTGTTCGACGTGTCAAAGTTGCTGATCAAATCACTGACATCTTCAGCAAAGCAGTTGGCACTTCACGATTTCAAGATTTGAGGTTCAAACTTCTCATTCGTACCCGATCGTGAGCTTTTGGGAGGGTATTATGTTATTGATCGAGTTAATATTCTGTTGTAACCAATTCTCCTAGTCAATATTCTGTTGTATCTTATATGAGTTGGTGTAGGAGTTGGTTTAGGAGTTTGTTGTAACACTTTTGTATAAAGATAACTCTCCATCAATGAAAAAGATAACCGTTTCCATATTTATCATACGTTTATACATGCCAAGTTGATCTAAAAGATCTAACGTTAAACATGAATTACAAACACAACAATTAAGTTTTAACTAAAATTAACTTAAACTTAACATAAATTGATCTCCGAAATAACTTAAAATTAACTAAACCAGAAATCAAGCTCAAAGCGTTGCAGCCAGGCAAAAGCTGCATCTTTGCCAAGATCCTCATCAGCACCGTCTTCATTATCCGATGAAGATGAGAACTCCGAATAATCTTCCAAAAGTAAACCTTGCAATGACTCACCAACTGCTGGCCCCCTCACAAGAAACCGGGGAAAGTTTTGCTTAAGATGGTCCTCATCTAGACTCACATTCCAACATCCTTTGATGTCTAAACACTTCAGTTTCGAGCAACCATTGATTATCTCGAGAACATTTTCTATATCAACATAACCATTTTGGAGCTCAAGGTGCTCAAGATTCTTCATTGTGGTCGCAATAGTCCGAGCTTCATCCTCTTGCGAGAACTTTCTTCGAATGTCCAGCGGATGCATGTTTCTGTGAAGTCTAGTAAGAGTGGGACATGTCCTTCTGATGAGCTCCAACCCGGCTGAACCAATCTGGTTGCAGTAATTCACATCCAAGTATGTGATACTCCAAAGGTTCATCGAAACATTTTGAACCCAATCATCACTTATTTGACATCCCATAATTTTCAGCGTGTCTAAGGAGCCTACACTGCAAATATAATAAATATAATATCTGTTCAGCAATGGCCACAATGAGAAAATTCTGTTAGCGATGCTAATAAGAATGAAAATCTTGTAAACATAGAAGTTATTAATTTCTGATGAACAAATAAGTGCAATTTCATGAACCAAAGAGGTCTAATACTATTTCAATTGGGTGTATCAGTGTGACAAGAAATACACAAAAGTAGGTAATTAAATGCAAGTCAAAGGAAAAACAAACATTGTATTAGATAATAGAATTTATACCAAAACCCAAAATTTAAAAAACTGATCGATCAAATTTATTCAATTATTGGAAAATTTTCATAAAGGAGCAGGGTACAAGGGTTCCAGTTCAATGTAATGTATGTGACAAACCCACATCAAGAAGAACTTTTACACAAAAAGTGAAACTTAGAGTCTTACTGTTGGGCAATGAAATCAATGCTGCTAGGATCATAGAGATTGCAAACACACAGTTTCTGCATTGCACCAAAGCTCCTGGTGATCAGAAGTCGAAGCATCCTTGTAACTCTCGACGACCCTTGGTACGAAGAACTGCACTCTTCAATATCTATCTCTTTCCAATAGTAAGGCTCATTAACCACTTCTCCCCAAGGCTTACACACAAGCGGGATAACATTGAACATTAGAGAGAGGTTACTTCGAGAGGAAGGTCTTCCCATTTTCGAAAATCATTATCCATCTTCCTGAAGAAAACTAAAACGGGGATTTCTGAGTGAATGGCGATATTGGAGAAGAATTTTAAGTTGAGTAAATTTTCTTTGAATGAGCTGAATATTGATGTGAATTTAGTGACTACCTTTCCCCCAATGCTCTTATTCTTGAATATATTTGAATCATTTTGTTCTTAATATTCTTAAACAGAGTATTTTTAAATCCAAATTCTTGATATTCCAGACACTCTAACACCATTAAGTAGGCATTATGGGTACTTTTAATTTCCTTAAAATTTCAGATTTCTAGAACCAAGTCAGTGTTGACAAGTTGATCACAATTTAGGTGCTCAATTGGTTTCAAGCTTGCTAACACCTTATAAAAATAATGTTTGAATAAAGTAAAAATAAATGAAATTTAAATCCGTTATCCATGGCACAGGTTAAAAATATAAAACTTCATCATCTTTAATTCTAGTTATTTAAGTTTTTAAAAAGTTTAATAAAATCTTTCTCACACATGCTATCCTTAGAGTTCTCATGAAATCAGGGCCTATATTTAATACACATGGAATCCGAGGGCGATAGATTTTTTAATATTATTAAATTACTATTGGCATAACTATTTTATTTTGACTGATTTTCAATTTGATCTATTTTGACAACCATTTAAATTACCGTTCTGCATCTATAGAATATTATTTTGTAACGACTACTTTTTTACAACTTTCCACGACTATGGGAGATTACACCTAGAGCTGCATGAAAATTTGATTTATGCTTTTCAAGTAGATTCTTGGGTTATTCTTCCATGGGACATTCAGGGGGGAAAGGAAACAATCACAGAGGGTAGCAAATAGGGAGAAAAAGGAGGCATAGAAAATGAGGGTTTCACAAAAATTGGAGCAGTTAATGGGGATTTTGGAAGTGGATGAGAAAAGTGGTGAAGTTCAAGGGAATCGAATTGAGGTTTCGTAAACACCAACAAATCTGGAGGGGAGAATCAGTAGATCTGGGAAGGAGGTTCCATTGGAGTCAAGGGTGGAAATCAATACCGACCAGAAGGGGACTGAATGAAAGGAGAAGATAACCACAAGCAGAAAGCTGAGATGGGCAGAGAAATTAGAAGAAGAATCAAATCCAAAAGTGTGGAATGAGCTCTTTGATGCACCCGGGAGGAGGTAAAATTCTTTAAACCTACTGAGATTGATAGTATGAAAATGGGGAAAATATCTGTTGAGGATGTTGAATAGAGTTCAAAAAACTGGGAATCAACTGTGATCTGTAGATTTATGGGGAGTTTTCCACCATTTAAAGTAGTGGAAGGTTACATTGGTAGGTTGTGGGGTACTAAAATTGAGAATATGGAGAATACAGAATTGGATATTCTTGGTTTGATTTAAATATAAGGAGCAGAGAGATACAATGATAGAAAAGGGAATGGTAATGTTTGATGGTAAACAGGTTTTGATCACTGAATGGACTAAGAAAATTGAACTAGTGAATCCACAGACTGTTCTAGTTTGGTTAACTTTACCTGGAATTCCTGTAGTTTATTGGAAGTAAACTATTCTAGGAAAAATAGTGTCAGTTTTGGGTGTACCTTTGAGGCCTTATAAAGTAACAAAGGATCCAGAGAGGCTGAACTATGCTAGAATATAGGTACAGGTCAAATTCAGAAGTGATGTACCTAAAAGCATTGCTTACATTGATGAGAAAAATGTGATTCAGAAACATGTGGTGTAATTTGAATGGATGCCTACCTGTTGTGATAAATGTACTTTGTTGTGTGACACACAGCTGAGCAATGCAGAAAAAAAGAGAAGTTGGATGCTGTGAAAAGCAAGACCAAAACTCAGGTGGCCATATCTAAAAAAGTGGTTAAGGGGGATCTGGGAGAAGTAAAAAGCCCGGGGGAATGGTAAGCAACAAAGAAGGTATTATGGAAAAGGGGATTAAAGAAGTTGATGCAGATGGGTTCATTAAAGTAAGAAACAAGAAGGGAAAGGAGGTTGCGCTGAATGCCGAAGGGAAACAACCCCTGGGAGTCAAGATACAAATTGAAGGTAGTTAAAGGTATGTCCACTTGAATGATCCTCCTGATTATGATGAATGATTTTATAATATGGAATGTGAGGGGTGTAAATAGCAAAGAAAAACAAAAAAATGTAGGGATTCTATTTTTAAAAATTAGACAGGTTTTTTCAGCTTTCTAGATACAAAAGTGCACGTGGAAAAAGAAAAAGAATATTGGGAGTGTTTTGGTGATGGTTGGGATTTCATCTCCAATTGGGAAATTATAAAAGGGGCATGGATATGGATAGGTTGGAGGTCTGACAGGGTAAAAGTGGGTGAAGTAAGAAAACATGTCCGGGGGATTGATCTGAAAATTGAAGGGATGAATTCAAACTTCTACATTATAGTAGTATATGGCCTGAAGAGTGGGGAAAAGATATTGGAGTTATAGAGTTTCCTGGATAGTCTGAACCATGAGGATGATTCATGGATAGTTATTGGAGACTTTAATGCCCCACTAACTGTGGAGGATAGAATTAGGGGTAATGCTGCATTGGTGACAGAAACTGAGAGGTTCCAGGATGCAGTAAAGATTCAGACTCATAGAGCCGAAAACTATGGTTCCAAATTTCACTTGGGATAATAGGAGAAAAATTGGTGAAAGAATAATGAGCAAATTTGATAGGGCAATGGTGAATTGTAAATGGATCCTATATTTTACGGATTCTATATGCTCCGTTATCCCAAACAGGATTTCACATCACTTCCCCTTGAAGGTGAGGATTGTTAAAGGGGAAAAAGAAGAAAGGGAGTCCTTTTAAATTCTTCAATATGAGGGTGCAGTCAACAAAATTTAAAAGCATTTTTAGTGCAATATGGAGGAAAGGAGACACACTTCAGGATTTGTAGTAGAACTTGAACAGGTTGAAGGATCAACTGTTAAAGCTTAATAGATGTGAATTCTCAGATGGGGAAAAAAAGGTGAAGCTGCTAGACAAGAATGTGATAGAGCTATAAAAGAGTTGTATAAAGATCTTGAATCTGCAAACAAAAATGAGGAGTGGAATAGGAGGAAATATGTTGAAGTGGAGAAGGATGAGTTCATCTACATTAAATAGAAAGCTAAAAATAATGGAGATAGGCCAACAAAAATCTTTCATGCATAAATGAAGGAAAGGCAGTACAGAAACCAGTTGTGTGTCAAGAATGAGAATTAATTGATGGAGGGTAAGCTACTGGATGATCATCTTACTGAGTTCTTTAAGAAAAATTGGGAGGATGGAGGAATATAACATATTTTCTGAACAAGGAATTTGTGATGGAAGGGAAAGTGTGAAGCATAGAGCAACAAGTAAGACTGAACAGGAAAGTAAGTGATGTTGAGATTCAAAGAGCATTAAAGGGGATCAAATCATCAAAAGGCCCAGGTTATAATGGCTTCAGTAGTAAGTTTTATAATGTGGCATGAGAGATAATTGGTGAAGATTTCAATAAAGCAATCAAAAGCTTTTTTGAGGGAGAAGAATGGCCTGGAGAACTGAGGAGAGCAGTGTTAGTCCTGATTCCAAAGGTTAGTTATCCACAAACTGCATCTGACTTGAGATCTATATCCTGTTGTTCTGTGCCTTATAAGGTAGTAACTAAAATACTGTGTTCTAGGCTAAGTGAAATCTTACCTGATATTATTAGTTTAAATCAGGGAGCCTTTGTGAAGGGAGAAACTTAAGACACAATATACTATTGGTACAGGAACTTGTTCATAAATACAAGTTGAAAGGAATGAAAAAATAGCTGTGTAATAAAAATTGATATATGGAAGGCTTTTGACACTATAAACTGACAATTTTTGTTTAAATGGTTGAATGAATTGAGACTGCCTGTTTTTTTAGAATATGGATTGAAAATTGTGTTAAATATTCCAATTACTGTTTGCCTGTGAATGGTCAATATACAACTGCTTTTGATGGAAAAACTGGAGGTAAGCAGGGAGATCCTTTACCTTTTTTCTTTTGGTTGTCTGTATGGAATATCTTACCAGATTGCTAGCTAAACATTTTCAGGAGGGGAAGATTGGATATCATCAGATGTGTAAAAAGGTTGGGATTAATAGTTTATTGTTTACTGTTGATCTATTGATATATGTGAAGCTAGTGAAAATTCTTTGAAGGGGGTTAGAGCAACATTAGAAGAATTTCAGAACACAACTGGTCTGGTTGTAAATGAACAGAAGTCAACCATTTATTTCCCTGCAATAACTGAAATGGAGCAGGATATGTTGGTTGGTATAATGAGTATCCAGAAAGGGATTCCCCCCATGAAATACTTGGGTTTAACCTTGTCAACCTGCAGGTGGGACAGGGAGTCTTGTGCAACACTGTTGGATAAAATCAGAAGAAGGTTACACAACTGAGATTCAATAAAAATTAGCTATGCAGTGAGAGCACAACTTATATTTTATGTTTTACTTAATATTGTAGGTTTTTGGGCTAGGGTTTTCAAAATACCTGAGAATATACATGAAGGAATCACAAAAATGTGCAGAAATTTTCTCTGGAACAAGAATCCCAATGAGAGGTATTTTGCACCTGCTTCTTGGGATGCAATGTGCAGAAGTAAAAAATATGGGAGGAGTAGGGTTCAGGGATTCATCACCTGAAATATAGCTTCTTTATGCAAATATATGTGGAGTGTCCAGGAGAAACAGGATATTTTGTGGATAAACTGGGTGCAATCCTATTATTTTAAAGGTAAAAAGTTGTAGGAACATCAATCTCAGCCTGCTCACATCTGGATATAATGAGCCTAAAGGATAGAATGAAGAATCAATTGAGTAGCTATGTCACAAAGAAGGGTAAATTCAGTATTTCAGCTGCTTACATTTTTCTGAAAGGAGGTGGAGATGTGGATCCAATGGCAGCTTTGATCTGGAACTAAAAAATATTGACTAAGCATAGCTTCTTTTTGTGGATGTTACTCAAAAGCAAGATTGCTACTGTAGATAGACTGATGGAATTCAATATGTGAAGCAACATCAAATGTGTATTCTATGTGGAGAGACCCAGGAGACAGCAGTTCATCTGTTTGCTCAATGTAAGAATGTGAAGCAAATCCTTACCGAGATGAAGATTCCAATGTGTGCAGGTTTAAGGGATATGAGGAAGAAATTGAAGGTGATGCAGATAAAAAGAAGATGGAATAAACTGGGGGAATGGATCACAGTTCTTAACCATATATGGGAAGAGAGAAATCAGAGGATTTTCCAAGGTAAAAGCAGGAAAGAAGAGGAGTTAAAACGATATATAGAGGCTGAGTTTTAAGCATGGTTGGGAAACTTTTGTAACTAATTTTGGTTGCTGAACTTATGAGGGGTTAAGGTGATAAAGTTATATGATGGACTGAGCTTATAAATCTTTGGGATTAGATGTTCAGGGCTGATTTTAACCAAATCGACCTAAAACAAATAGCACAAAAAGTCCTAAATCTTGCCCAAACTGAAATATATCAATGCATTTAATCTTTTTTAAGTTTTGTTGTATTTTTTAATAGGCCTAGAGTGAGGGACTATAACGTGTTATGTTTTTTTGATTGATTTGAATGAAAATTTATTTGCTATAAAAAATCTTCAATATTTTGCAATTTCAAGAAAATTCAACAAAACATAATCAATTTAGAATTTAATTCCTCTCAAAATAATATTAAAACAACAAAGACCCACATCAACCCCTCTTCTTGTGCAAACAAAAGTATAAGAGAAAAGAAACGATCAAAACTTTAGAATTAATTAAGATAGAAAATGAAAGTGATCACTCTAGTCAAATTTGTTGAACCCTTTGATTTTTCCAACATTAAAATGAAGCGATGATTAGTTTTGACTGGATAAATTTCAAATTGGTCTTCTTGGGATTTTTTAAAAAATAGATCAAATTGAATTTTATCCAATCGACATTTATTATCACTTCATTTCAGAGTTGGTGATAGGATTAGATTTTCTAGATCTGTCCACATAAACAGAAATTTGCTAGATCTGTTCGTATATGAGAAGATGAGAGTTGGATAAAAATTAAGAAAGATCATAAGAGAAAGGGAAAAATTAATTTAGGGAAAATAAAGAAAAACATGTGTTTTAGGACAAAGATGGTGGTTCTATTCCCAATGTTCAAACCCCAAAATTTGGTCCGGAAGGGAAAATCCATAAAGTGAATCTGATTAATGCTCACCTTTAACTGAAGGGTGTTGCTTTGAATTATCTTTCCAAACCCCTGTTTTCAATATTAAAATCCTCCGATTTTCATCCTTCCTTGGTTCAGATCCTGGCACATATAATTTCAAAAATTAGACTTAACTAGTAAAGATGATTCAGGGAAATTTGCAGAAAATAATAATTCATCACCTAGATAAAACTCTTTGATTAAGTTTTACCAAGGTGCTCGATGACTAAATAAAAAAAATTTGGTGTCGGTTTTACTGGAATTAAGTGAATAAATCATTGACGTCGGTGGTGTTCTTCGGGTGAGTGATTTGTATATCTTTGAATTCGAAGGAAAAAGAAAGTGAGAATGTTGTGTGTGTGTGTGTGAGAGAGAGAGAGATAGAGTCTGAGCTAGTGAGAGAGGGAAGCAAGATAGATATGTAAATCAATAAAAAACATTGTTGGCTTTGTGGTGTAGAGCATATTCTTGAAGGGAAATTTTTTGCGAGTTGTGTGAGTTTGGCGAAGTGAACGAGAATGTTATTTTCATTTTTTATTGAAAGTTGTGCATGAGCCAGTGCGTGTCAGCTAGTGAAACGAGAATATTGTGTGCGTGTGTGTGTGTGAGAGAGAGAGCTAGTGAGACGGGAAATGAAGATATTAATTGTAGGATCATGACAAGTGAAATAACTTTCTTGTTCCAATTCATTAATATATTACTTTTAAATTTATTATTTATTATTAGTAGTAGAACTTATTGAAACGTTATCTTTATTATTATCATTGTTATCATTCCAAACAACAATTCATAAATAAAATTTAAGATCAAACTATTTACAGATATTTTGAAATATTTTTGCCTTTTTATTACACCATTATCACGTGCTAATTATGATATCTATCATACTCAGAGCTTTAATAATTATTTTTTTTTGAATGGGTTGATGGGTAATTAAAAAGGCTATTATTTTTAAAAAAGAGGGTTGAGGATTATATTTAACAAAGACGCTGTCGGTTTCATGAAAATTCAAAATGTTGAGTACACATTTTTCTTGTTTTATGAACATATGAAACATCCAAAGTAATTAAAGAAAAAACTCTTATTTTTAAGGAAAGGGGTTCCTGTATAAGTTGTTTGATTTTATTTGTGTCAATCAGTACCTTTTATTTGTTTAATTTTAAAGGCTATTTAGTGGTGTCACCTTTCTTAAAAATTTACTCATTATCTTAGCCATCCAATCCAATCTAATCTAACGGCTCACCATTTTCTCTTCTAACCATTGTGCCATATCCTCAGAGATATAATGGATAACATTCTTCTAATGAAAGAAGCAATAAAACTCCTAGACAAAAAACCTGAAATCCCTAAACCTCATTCTAAAATTGACATGATGAAAGCATTCTATAGGGTATTTTAGATGGTCCTAAATACCTTGTTACTCATAATAGGATTTCATGGACACCTATTTAAACTAATAATGAACAACCACAATGCAACCTGGTTCTTAGTTTTAAGCAAATCCTACGGGTTTTTTCAAACCAACGCGAGGTTTAGAGCTGGAAGATGTGCCATGTCCCCCTTTCTGTTCAACATTATAATAGAACTCCTAACAAAAAATAAAAAAGTTACAACTTCAAAATGGAAACCTAAAATATTTCTAAAAATCTAGGTACAACAAATTAGGTCACTTAGCTTTCATTCGCTGATGACACTGCTTTGTTCATTAATCGAACATCCAAAACACTAAAACACTTAATGAAATTTCTGACAGTCTACCAAATGACCACAAGCCAAAGGATTACTTTTTTTAAAAAAAATCCTTCTTGGTTTGGAAACTAAGAACAACAAAACTTAATGAAATTTGAAACCTTACAGGCGTGGCTAGGGGAACTTATCATTTCTCCTATTTAAGAGTTACTAATTTTAAAGATAGGAATTTTTTTTGATGAAAAATCTTTTATATTAATAACAAAACAAATAATCTCTTTTGGACTCTCACTCTGAATCCATTACAAGAAAATTTATCCCATCACTTCTACCTTTTGAAATCTACATCGTATTTCCCTCCGCTATCAAAACTAAGCACATCATACTGTTAAGCTTCTTCTTCCGTGTCCTTTGTGCCATCCGATCTCCCTCTGATGATGTTTGAAATGCCAATGTTTCAACTTTCAATTCATGCTGATTGAAAACCCTTCTATTGCGTTCCATCATGATGTTATATATACCGATGCAAGACAGAATCAACTTCTTCGATTGTTTTCTCCTTGCCATATGATACAACCTCATTTTCAGAGGTCTCATGCTGCTGCATTTTGCAATCTTCAGAATATTAAATAGTTTTTTTACATAATCACAACAGACAAAAAAGTGTTGCACCGTTTCCTTCTCCGTGCCACACAGACTGCAATCAGTTTGATCATCTAAGATTCCGTAACCCTGAAGCCTCTCTTTTGTTTCCATTTTCCCATTGATCTTGATCAGCCATAGAAAGAATCTATGCTTAGGGTGTATTTTCTTGAGCCAGATCTTTCAATTTTGTATCATCCCCTCCTTTCATATGATTATATATTTCCTCAGTTATTTTCTCCCTAGTTTTACTTACATAGTCTCCCAACTCAGAGTATATATAGAATCCCTCTGATTAAGAAGCACTTTCCATGTCCAGCTATAGGCAGTAGCATACTTGCATTCAGTGAAATCTATCCCTTTCAGATTGTAAGCATGTACCCATCTTATCCACAATATGTCTTTGTTCTGATTTAGATCCTATAAAAATGTTTACAAAGTGCAGCATAATTCCATAAAGTAATATCTCTTATGCCCATTCCACCTTTTTTCTTATCCTTGCTCGGTGAACTCCACGCAGCAGCAGTGAAGCCTCTGTGTCCCTCCTTTGTTCCCCATAAGTAGCTAGTACAAATCTTTACTATCCCGCTTTGAACCCCTTATGGAAGTTTCATAAAGCTTCACTAATAGCCAATTATGCACATTACAAAAAAGTTAATAAGTTGCAGTTTCCCTACATGTGATAGTATTTTGGAACTCCAGCTTTTTATCTTGTTCCTTACCTTTTCAATCATGTTTTCACTGTCATTTTTGTCCCATTTCACAACTGACAGAGGTAGGCCTAAGTAGTTCATGGGTAGATCCCCTTTCACCACTTGTAACACTGCAACTAACATATCATTTTCCACTTCATCCATTTTTGAAAAATAGATTTTTGATTTGGCTTCATTTATGCCTAGACCAGCTATCCTCTAAAAAATTTTAAAGTACATTTTCTTACTTTCCACTGTTTTCTTGTTTGCTGCACAAAACAAGAGTAAGTCATCTGCAAACAACAAAGAGTGAACTTCCACTTTTCCACACCTTTGATGATATCCAACTTCCTTCCTTTTAAAACATCTATTCAACATTCTTGTTAAATAGTCCATACATACCACAAAGAGAAGCGGTGACATTGGATCTTCCTGCTTCACACCTTTCTGTGCTTTGAAGGTTTCTAAAAATTTCCCATTAATGGATAGACAAAAGGAAGAGCTAGCGATGCACTTTTTTTTATCCATTATATCATGAGATTAGGGAAATTCAACACACTTAGCCATTTCCACGGATGCTTTCAGCTTATGTTATCAAATGCCTTACTTACATCCAGCTGAACCACACAACTAGGTCTCATACTATCATTCTTATACCTGCCCAACAATTCCTGTGCTAACAAAAGATTACGTGTTATATGCCTACCTTTAACAAATGCACTCTGATTTGCACTTATTATGGTTGGCAGTATATCACTTAATCTAGCACAAATGATCTTTGTAATCATTTTATAAATGACAGAAAAGCATGCAATAGGCCTTAAATCATATGGTACCTAAGGCTGAACGATATTTGGAATTAGAGTAATCACTGCATTGCTTAATCTGTTTGGTATTTCATCTCCTTGAAAGAGTCCTTTTATTGCCATAATCACATCATCCCCCACTGTGTTACATGCTTCCTTGAAGATATAACTTGAAAACCATATTTCCCATATTCTTATATGAGTGAATCCCCCTTAGAGCATTTTTAATCTCTTTATCTGAAATTGGTTTGATCAGATTTGCTTGTTGTTGAATACTCAGAGTCTCTCCATACTACACAATACCTTCATCTAATGTTTCAGATTTTGCCCTTCTTTCCAATTTATTAGTGAAATGAGCAACTAACTTCACCTCAATATGTTCATCTTCAGTTATCATATTTTCTCCTTCTTTCAGGGAAATGATAAGGTTTCAATACTGTATGAACTTCATGATATCATAAAACAGTTTAGTGGGCATGTCTCCTTCATTCATCTATTATATTTTTTCATTTTGCTACAAAAAACTAAATTATGCCTTTTGAAGGGTTTCAACTTGTATCCTAGTTTTGCATTCTGCCTCCTGTAACTCTGCATTTAACGGAACCTCATTCAGCTTTTTCTGTGCTTCATTCCATCTTTCCATACATATCTCCACCTTTTCCCCTATAGCCCCAAATTCCCTTTATGTTTAACCTTCATAAAGGTTTCTCCAAGTTCTTCAAGGTAACAACAATGCCATTCAAAGTTCTAATATCTCCATTTCTCCACTCTGGCTTCACTATACCAGCAAATACATCAGATAAAGCACATAAATTATAATACCTGAAAGGCCTTATAAATTTCTGATTATGTCCTTTGAATCTAATGATCAGTGGCATATGATATTATGGTAGATTGTCCTTCACTCCACAATAAACCCCTTTCATGCTTTCCACCCATTCCTGGTTTATGATCCCGCTATCAATCTTGCTAAGTATCCTTTCAGCCCCCATTCTTCTATTGCACCAGGTGTACTGTCGGCCAATTGTTTTGATTTCAACACCTCTAGTTCTTCCATCATCTCTTGAAAATCTATTGTTTCTTTTCCATCCACTGGAAGCCCTCCTATTCTATCATTTAATATTCAAGAGGTGAATTAAAATTCCCTATCATAATCCACGGTCTATTTTCCCCCAATCCTTTCAGATAAGCCCACATTATTTGTTTTGATTCCTGATTTTGTTCTCTTTTTAAAACAGACTGTACAAAAACATTCTTGATTTGAGCCTTTGATTAAGAACCCCAAATCCATCCACTGCTCTCCTTTATCTAACACTTTAGTTTCAAATAAAGCAGAGTTCCATGCAACCCACATTCTTCCTCCATTTACCACATCTCCATTTGTCTCCAAGTTCCACCTTAAGCCAATACTTTTCCAGACTTCATCATATTTTTCTTTGTAAATTTTTGTTTCAAGCAGTCCTAGAAGACCAACTCCATTCTGCATGCTTAACATCCTCACTAAGCCATGCTTACTACCTTTATTCAATCCCCTTATGTTTCAAATCAACCAATTACTCATTATCAGGGGGGTCTGCACATTTCAGGTGCTGCTTTCCCTCCACAGTTATGAGCTCCTTATGTTTTCCTTCAGTTCCTTCATTTTTTTGTTTTCCATTCATAACACTGATCCTTCCTTCCCTATTCAGATTCTTGAGAGCATTCCCTCTTTTCAATCTTCTTCTCATCAACTTCACACTCCACTAGCCTGTTACTGCAACTGACCACTTCAATATCATTTTTCTTCTCCTGCACCTGATTATTTTTAACTGGGACATATATTCTCTTGGCTTTCTCCTCATTTTTCAGATTTTTGACTTTTCTACAATTTTTTTCTTCATGCCCTAACAATCTACAACATTTGCATTTTACGGGCTTCCACATAAATATTAACTAATGTTTGACAATCACTTTCTCCCATTCATATAATACCTTATCAGGCATAGAATCACCAATTTTAATCTCAATTTTCACCCTGGCATAAGTTAACCTTTCTTTATCTAGAGTGGTTCTATCTAGACATATAGTCTTACAAATGTGACTAATAATTTTGCTAATGGCCCCTTTAGTCGTTCAACGCTTAAAGGTATCCCATTAATGGCATTAAGCTCAAAGAACCAACAAGCTTGGTAATGCTTATAAACACTAAACCGTATCTAAGCATTTAACCAATTCATGCATTTATAAGAGATTAGCCAAGAACGTTCAACGCTCATTAACCTTTCTCATTTGCTACACAAATAAACATGACGAAGAATTCGACATCACCACATTTACCTAGCATTCATCAAACCACCAACAACATTAGA
>JAULKL010336389.1:0-16291 GCA_032355745.1 Rubia rechingeri
CGTGTTGCTCTCTTCCACCTTTTGAGGTTTCTGTGTGTGTGTCAAGTAACCTCGTACGTTCTAATCTTAATTTATTTCTGTTGTGCACGCGGGGAGCCATATGGGAGAGGCTGGGGGGCTGGGGGTACGATGCGTATATGGATTAGAGATACACACAGTACTTAGAAGATAACACTCCTTCAGATTAGTACAACATCTTCTGTCCAATCAGTAATCTTTTACTTTCATGTGACTTGTAAGACTAACAAAAAACCATGTTACTACTAATAAAGTGCTAATGACTGAGTTAATGATTGGTGATCTGATGCGATGGAGAGAGTTTTAGAAATTTGATTAAAGTAATATCTTCTTAATTGCAATTGATTATCTAAGAAATGATTACTCATTTATGTGAAAATACTACTCCTCCGTTTAGCTTTGTTTGACACACTTTTCATTTAATTTTTTCAAAGTATATTTGACCTATAACTTTTGTTACGTGATGATACATGAGCCTCGACCCTTCGAGCCCTGCGAGCTTCGAGCCGGGATAGCATCTAAGGTCCAACCCGGGGCCCATAAAGGGACGCGTGATCCAATCCTAATTAAGGACATTGTTGATTCCTACAAGGAAGCTATCTCATGTATACCAATTATACTCGAACTACTACGCATATCAAATAAGGAAAAGGGGTTCAAACCCTAGAGAATGTCGGATTCTCCCCACTATAAATACACAGGTTTGGTACACCTTATATTCATTCAATACTCTCAGAAAAAAGGCTGATACTAACTTAAGCATCGGAGTATTTACCCCCCGGACACCGGGGGCTTTGTCTTGCAGATCGGACGTACTTCGAGGATCACGACGAGAGATCAGCATCGGTGAAAAACACATTCATCAATTTGGCGCCCACCGTGGGGCCGACTTTCTCGTGATCTCAAGAACGTATGTCTGATATCAACAACCCTAGGCGAAGTCGGCGAATTCAGAACCGGCGTGTTTACATTCCGGAATCAGCGATCCAGCCAGCAGCTCAATCTCGCAGGTCGATGACGAGAGGAAGACCTCGACGCACGCCAGTTTTGGAGCCTGCTGTGACAAACCACGCCAGTAGCGAAGCACTCGTCGTGCCACAAGCCCCGGAACCAGTAATCCAAGGTTTTGAAATTTCGAATCCGAGGAATGACGCTGGTACCGGGACCGCACGCCAAGCGGAAGCCAGGATCTTGCAGCAACCTATCACCATCCAGGAAAGGGCCACTATTGGCATAGACGTCGCAGCCTCAGGCCTCGAAGGCCTCGAATATGGCCACCCGGAGGACGGTCGCTTTACTAGCATGGAACCTTCTGAGGAGGATGAGCCCATCTGGGACACGAGACCACCTCGAAGAGAATTCGAGGCTGGCGTCAGGAATACACAAGAAGTGGTGCGGTCGCGCACGCCGGTGGATGTTCCCATGCCTCCAATGTCAGCCATCATGCAGGCCTTAAGAGCGGCAGGAGTTCAGTTCGCGACTTCGAATGATCTCCCCACCTCGAATCCCCCAACCTCGAATATGGGGTTAAATTCGAGGTCTTCAGATCCAGTCACTGCTCCATCACAACACGTGGCACCGCCTCAGCCCACAGTACTTACCCATGATCCAGTCATACCAAGTCACCTCCTGGGACCAGGTATTCAACAATACCAAGGGCAGCTGGGGGCATATATACCTCAACCTCCCTTGGTGGGGCAAACTCATGTTGAATCATACCCATATGCATCATCGATGTCACAACCGGCACCTATGATATATATGCAACCGCAGTGGGAACCATCTATGCAACCTCCGGCCTTTCCTCTAACCTCGAATGGTGTACCTCATGCTTCGAACTCCAACCCTGGGGTACAGTCGAGGCTACAACCGCCACCTGTCTACCCGGCAGGCCCCCTGTATTATCCCCCCTATCCTCAAAATCCATATCAAACTCCTTATGGGCATCCTCAGAATGTTGTCGAGAATGATGAGATAGGACAGGAACTCAATCGCCTGCTGGGCACTCCAGGGCAAGCCATCAAATCCCCTTTTTCGAGGGCAATTACTATGTACCCATGGGACCAAAACAAGAGGATCCCTGAGCACTTGCCAACATATGATGGAACGACAGACCCTCGGGAATTCTTGCTGTCCTTTTTAAACAATATGTCAGCAAGAAATTTCAATGAGTACGAAATATGTAAGGTGGTACCCAGTTACCTTCGAGGAAAGGCTCAAAGTTGGTTCAACAACACCCAACCTGAGTCTTTGAACACTTACAGATGTTTTGGGAGGTTCCTACTACAGTCTTTCTTCCAAAAGAGGAAGTTCGCCATGATGATGGCGGACGTAAATCAAGAGAGGCCACGAGAAGGGGAAGACTGTCAAGCTTTTTACCACCGCTTCGTGGATCTATGCATGAATTGCTCGGATAGAACCGATCGAGGCATCATTCTGTCTTACCAGAATTGTATCACTGATTACGGTCTATACCGAAAGCTGATATCCAAGGCACCTCAAACCTTGCAACATCTACAAGCAATTGTAGAAAAGTGGTCTCGAAGTGAAGGGGTTACGAAACGGAAATTCGACAATGACCACAAAGGCGATAAGACCAGAAGTGCCTTCGAAAATCGCTTCAAAAAGCAGACTCGAGATACTCCTACTATGAGGGCTGCCCCCTCCAACTTCGAGAGCTATACCCCGCTCTCTAAATCTCGATCAGAAATACTGTCTATCCACCGACAAGTCCTAAAGGACCCTGCCCCCATGAAGGAGTCGGCAGGAAGGCAGAAATCCGATAAATGGTGTGCATTCCACAAGGATCGAGGTCATGAGACGGAGGATTGTTTCCAGTTAAAAGCTGAGATTGAAAGGTGCGTCAAAAATGGCACCATTAGGGATTGTCTCCTTGGATCCTCTACGACAAAGGAGGAAACCTTGAAGACCAAGAAGAAGAAGAACTGGCGCCCTAGAAATAAGGGTCGCTCGAATACCAGTGAAGGGAACGGAGAGACACTCCCCGGACCACCTCGAGTTATTAACGTTATTAACGGAGTACTGGGGGAACACACCTCTAACTCTCAATTACGAGCTAAAGCCCGCTATATTCCACCAGGGGAACCAACGAGTAAAAGGTTCAAAATGGATGAGACCATTACCTTCTCTGAACAGGATGCGGTTCCAAGTCAGACACCTCATTCTGATCCCCTGGTGATAGCAGCCATAGTAGGCCAGTCACTGGTAAAGAGGGTATTCATCGATGACGGCAGTGGAGTAGAAATCATGTTTGCCAAATGCTTCGACCAAATGGACATTGGCCGCCACAATCTCCAAAAGTGTGCCTCACCTCTTTCTGGATTTACGGGAAGAACAGTAATTCCCTTAGGCCAGATCACACTCCCAGTAAGAGTTGCTGAAGGGGATAAAGGGATCACCATTCCCTGCACTTTTGCGGTTATCGAAGCGGACACCCCTTTCAACGTCATACTGGGAAGGCCGTGGATGAGCCAAGCTCGAGCCATATATTCCCCATATCACTTGGTGATGAAGTTCCCTACGGATAGGGGGATAGCTGTTATTCGAGGTGATCAGACCGTTGCACGAAGTTGCATGCTGACAGCAATCAAAGAGGCAAAGAAAGGGGTGGCCTCCGTTCATGGTGAGGTCAATCCGGCCGATACGGAGCAGATGCCCATCCTCACATCCGGTACCGTCAGTGTGGGCAAGCTACTTCCTCGAGAAGTGCGTAACAGCCTCAAAATTCTTCTCGATAGCTACGCTGATATTTTCTCGTGGGACACCTTGGACCTCACTGGGGTACCCTCGAATTTGGGAGTTCATCACCTCAACATTGACTCTTCGATGAAACCCATCAAGCAAAAGAAGCGTTCGTTCGCTCCTGAAAGGATTGAGGCTATCAAAGAGGAGGTTCACAAACTCTTAAAAGCAGATGTGATAGAGGAAGTATTCTACCCAGAGTGGATAGCAAACCCGGTGATGGTAAAGAAGCCTGATGGAGGATGGCGGATGTGCATAGACTTCACCGATCTCAACAAATGCTGCCCTAAAGACAGCTATCCTTTACCTCCAATTGACAAATTGGTAGAAGCCATAACAGGATATACTGTATTAGCATTTTTCGATGCACACAAAGGATACCACCAAATCTCCATGGCTTTCGAGGATAAGGAGAAAACCTCCTTCATTACAGATTTCGGGACATTCTGTTACAAGAAAATGCCTTTCGGCTTAAAGAATGCGGGAGCTACATATCAGCGCCTGGTCGACAAGCTTTTCCAACCTCAAATAGGCAGAAACATGGAGATATATGTTGATGATATGGTGGTCAAAAGCATGACCCATGAGAGTTTCCTTCGAGACCTGCAGGAAACCTTTGATGTACTTCGAAGTTCGAATTTGAAGTTGAACCCTTCGAAGTGTGTCATAGGTGTCGGGGCAGGAAAGTTTTTGGGCTTCATGGTTTCAAATAGAGGCATTGATGTAAACCCTGAAAAGGTAGAGGCAATCAGAAATATGCAGTCTCCTCGAACAGTCAAAGATGTTCAAAAGCTCACAGGGTCTTTGGCAGCGTTGAGTCGTTTCCTATCCAAGGGAGCGGAGAAACACCTACCATTCTTTAATGTCCTGAAAAAAGCAAAACGCTTCGAGTGGACTGACGAGTGTGAACAAGCTTTCCAACAGCTCAAGGAACACTTACAGCAGCTTCCAACACTGATGAAACCTGAGAAACAGGAGACGCTGTACCTCTACATATCGGCATCACCCCAGGCCATAAGTGCTGTACTGGTCAAAGAAAAGGATAAGACACAACATCCTATTTACTTTGTAAGTCGAGCATTGCAGGGCCCAGAAACCAGATATACAGCCCTCGAAAAACTCATTCTGGCATTAGTCCACGCGGTTCGAAGGCTAAGGCCGTATTTCCAAGCACATACGGTGGTGCTGTTGACCAATTTCCCCATTCGGCAAATCCTCCTAAAGCCCGAGGCATCGGGACGAATGATGAAATGGGCCATCGAACTGGGGGAATACGATATTCATTACAGGCCTCGAACCGCTATTAAAGGACAAGTTCTGGCTGACTTTATAGTAGAAACTACAGAACCAATACAGGATGAGGACGAAGAGCCAGTGTTGTCTAAAGGCACATGGCAACTATATGTCGATGGATCATCTCATTCTGGGGGAAGCGGAGCAGGAGTACTCCTAACCAGCCCCGAAGGGCAAGATTTCCCCTATGCTCTCCATTTTAACTTCAGAACCACCAACAATGAAGCAGAATACGAAGCTCTAATCACTGGACTGAAACTCGCAAGAGATCTCGATGCGCAACACCTTCAAATCTATAGTGATTCACAGATAGTGGTTCAGCAAGTTAAAGGGGAATACGAGACCAGAGAGCTCAACCTACAAAAGTACCTCGAAATAGTCAAGCCCATGCTTCAACATTTCGGGAGTTGGACCCTCACTCAGGTACCTCGAGAGCAAAATCACAAGGCTGACGCCTTAAGTAAACTAGCCTCCTCGGATCTCCAGATGAGCTCGTCACAGAAACTCCTCATGGAAACCCTCGAACAACGCAGCTACGAGGAATCGGCGGTGATGGCCATCGAGGAAGAAGGGTCGTGGATGACTCCTATTATAGCCTATCTCAAGGATGGCACACTGCCGGAAGACAAAACAGAGGCTAGAAAGATCAGGCTTAAAGCCCCGAAATACCTCATCCACGATGAAACTCTTTACAAGAGAGGCTATTTGCAACCTCTCCTTCGATGTGCCTCACCCTCCGAAGCAAAGACGTTATTAAGGGAAACTCATGAAGGAGTCTGTGGAAGTCACCAAGGCGCAAGATCCATCTCCAAAAGGCTCCTCTTGGCAGGATACTACTGGCCGACTATGTTCCAGGATGCTCACGAGTATATCCAGTCATGTGACCCTTGTCAAAGGCATGCCCCCATCACACATGTTCCTCATGAAGATATGGTATCCATACAAGGAGCATGGCCCTTCGATAAATGGGGTATCGACCTCGTCGGCCCGCTCCCCACGGCAGCAGGAAACGTTAAATATGTCATAGTGGCCATCGACTATTTCACCAAATGGGTCGAAGCAGAAGCCCTCACCAAAATGACGGGAAAAAAGGTCATTAACTTCTGCTGGAGAAATATTCTTTGTCGGTATGGGATTCCTCGAGTCATCATCACAGACAATGGACCTCAATTTGCAAACAACCCCTTCAAGAAGTGGTGTATGGATTATAATATCCAACAGAGGTTGACCTCAGTCTATCACCCACAGGCAAACGGACAAGTCGAAGTCACAAATAGAACCATCATGAATGGAATTCGAGCTCGTCTTCGAGGGGCTAATGGAAACTGGGCACATGAACTACCTAGTGTCCTGTGGGCCTACAGAACCTCTGTGGCCTCAGCAACGGGGGAAACTCCATATAGCCTGGTCTACGGGACCGAGGCTGTCATACCAGTTGAGATCGAAATGCCTACTCTACGTGCAGCCCACCTCGAAGTCGAAGACTCAGAAAATCTCCAAACCTCGAGAGAAGAAAATCTTCGAGCTGATAAAGACCTCCTGGAAGAAAAACGCCTACGGGCTTCTTTACATGAATCCAAGGTTAAAGAGAGAATGAAGAGATACCATGATCGAAGAGTACGTAAACTTCAGTTCACACCTGGAGACCTTGTAATGAGGAAGTACGAAAAGAGTAGGGTAGGTCCCAGCAACAAGCTAGCTCCTAACTGGGAAGGACCCTACAAGGTGTTGGAATCATTCCCAGGGGGAAGCTATACTCTTGAATCCATGAACGGAGAACGTATCCCACGAAGGTGGAACGTTATGAATCTTCGTAAATATCATGGAAATCAGTAAGTTTGCGGACTCCCGAAATTTGTTATATATTATTCATTTTTAAATAAAACAGTCAGGCCAGGGAGTAGCTCGCCCTAAATGTTGCTATAGGCCTAGACTAAGTCTCCACGAGAGACTTTCATTTTGTATCCATTATAGCCCTCGAGGCCAATCCAATATAAAACTTTTTCTTCGAAACATTCGAGGTTATTTAAATTATATTGTTATTGCACTAAGAAGAAAGCATAACAACATTACGATTGCTGCACTAAGAAGAAAGCGCGATCAAAAGGTTATCGCACTAAGAAGAAAGCATAACCATATCATTGCACTAAGAAGAAAGCATGATTAATACAAGTTATATGGTCATACGAAGAAAGCGTGACTACAGCTTGTTAAAATTATCGATGCACTAAGAAGAAAGCTCGGTATCAACATAAAAGATAAGAAAAAAAAAATAATAAGTGCTATTTGAAAGACTCTGTTATTCATAAAAGTAACAATGTTACACAGGCAACATGCCTCGAAGTCCTACAACGAAAGGGTCTAATACCCTATCTTCTATAAAAGCTCCTACTCTAGGAGGCAACATGCCTCGAGATACTACGGCTAAAGGGTCTAATACCCTATCTCCTATCCGGGTTCCTACTTTGAGGAGCCCGACCTCGAGAGCTTCCCTCACCAAAGTCAGGGGGGATATTTGAAGCCTCATCAACCACAGCACCTCTCGAAGATGGCCCCAAAAGGAGTGGCATATCTCTCTCAGACCTAAGCTCTTCGAACCACCTCCGAACCTCAGAATAAATGGGCCCCCATTTTGGCCCTGAGGTTCGACGTCGGGTCTCCAGCTTGGTTCGGAAACAGCCCAACCATGCGCGCACATTAGAGATGGGCTGGTCGCTCAGGATACCCCTTTCGAGGTTTATACATTTGATGCTATCCTTGTAACGGTTCGTCAACCGTAGCTGAGTCAGAGCCCCCATCAGGTCAGTTCGAAGAGAAAGGATCGATCCTTGGAGACGAACGTTCTCCATTTCGAGAGCATCCCAGCCTTTCACCTTCTCCAACAGCTTGTCCTTCTCGCTCCGCAACTTTTGAAGGTCTCTCTTTAAATGCTGCTCGGTCAGATGAGACGTCCTTACTAGATCGCAGTAGCGATCAGCTTGACGAAGACAGCTACTCAAGGAACCGTACTGGGAAATCACCCCCTCCAACTCTGAAGGCCTTGCAGACAGAAGAGCAGCACATTGAGTTTCTAGCTGCTCTCTCTTCGTTGTTTCTGTGGCCAACAGAGATTGACAATCTGACAGCTCCACCCTTAACCGACTATTGTCTTGAGCTTCTTGATGATGGAAGAGGGTTCGATTGCTCCTCTCCAAGCGAAGGCACTTCAGCTCCATCTGTAGAGATTCCACTTCGAAGAAAAGAGATATCTCTCGGGCTCTGAGCTTCTGGAGAGCATCCTCTTGATCTCGGATGATTCTGTCCCTTCTGGCTATCTGTTGCTCTGAGGAGTGGACAATGCATTCTAGCTTGCTAAATTCCCTTCGAAGGGAGGCCCAAAACATTCCCCACCCTTGGGAATAGAATGATAACCCAGGGAGGAAAGTTCCTAAAGATCGACACTATAATAGAAACAGAAAGTCAACTCAGATGAGCGGGAAAATAGATTTTTATTAATGTAATCAAGGTTACAAAAGAAAAGGCCTATAGCCTTGAAGTCATACATGGTTTTCGGCGGAGCCTACGCTATCAGGTGCCCTTGACCCCTGACCAGCTTCAAAGGCGCCACTGGGGGGAAGGATCTGCTCTGACTCCCCGGGAGGTCCTCGACCACCAAGTATCCTCTGTTTGATGGCCGCTGCAGTGGCCGCATCCTCCGAAGCAGCCCCCGAAGAAGGAGTTGGATTATTCCAGCCAGGCACTTCGTCGCCCTGATACTGGGCCATATCCTCGACAGTAAAAGGCTTGCCCCGCTGTTCCAGGCGCTGGAGGAAAGGCAGCGGTATGAACCCCTGCATGGCGTGCTTCCTCTGAGCCTCCCTCTCAGCCCGGGCGTTCGGAAAAGTGACCTTGGCTTTCTCCCTCTCTTTCTTCTCCCTAGCAGCGTCGGTCGAGGCGTCCAGGAAGCGGTCATAGAGCAGAGGAATGGTGTCGTTGATAGCTACATTCTCGGAGAGATCCTCCATCCTTGCGATATGCTCATTGAGGCTCACGCTCCTTAAGGTCCTCAGGGAGGATTCGACAGCCACCCCCATCAGAGCCTCGAAGGATCCATAAGCCTGGAGCTCCTCTTTGGCTTCGCGAGCGGTCAACTCCAGAAACGACACTTTCACTTCGAGTTCCTTGATTTGGGACTCATATTTCCCCCGGCTCCTTTGCTCTGATTCCAGGGAGTTTCTCAGCAAGGTCTCCAGTTTCCCATTTTGGAGGCTCAGCTCTGCATTCTTAGATTCTGCCTCCTTTAGTTGGGTTTCCAACATAGCGAGGCGTTCACTCGCCGCACCATGCTCAATATGAGCACGGAGTTGTCCTAGTGAGGACATAACCCCATCCAGGGTCCTCAAGGCCTGTAAACAAGAAAGACAGCTCTCAGGTAAACATGAGATTTTATAAAGTAAGATCAAAAAGACAAACGAGATTTACCTCCTCCTCAAAGTTCCCAACACGGGGCCTCTTGCTGGGAGGTTCAAAATCCCCCAGAACCTCGATGTCGAGGCCTCTCTTCTCGGGCAAGACCACCAGAGCCGGAGACGAAGGACTCTCTTCCTCAGGTACTTCGACTACCTGGGCTTGAGCAGCTCTGGCAAGCTCCTCCACCACCTCGAAATCTATCGCGGGAATCCCCACTGCATAAAAAGGAGAAAGGGGTTAGCAACAGCCGATGCTTCGAAACCTAAAAGAAGACACAACTAAGTCTCTACCCTTCGAAAGGGATTCGGTCTCCACAAGACTCCCTCTAGGAGCCCGCCCAACTAAATTACGGGAACCTGGCTTCAAACCACGCTTGGTAGGGGTCTTCGAAAGCTTCCCCACCCCTGAGGTTCCCTTCACAGTGGCCTTCGAAAGGACTAGCTCCCTCGAGCTCTCCTTGTGTTCTATAATAGGGGGCACCGCAGGTACTCTCTGAGGGGCTATTCGGAGCATCCGACTACTGAGCAGCTCATTATCCTCCTCGTCCTCAACAACCCCATCTTTCTGGTTCGAAGCACTCAGATGAATAAATAACTCTTCGGGCCAGGTGTATTCCCTCTGATGAACCCCGAAGTGGTTCAAATCAAGCTGCTTCGAAGTGAAGGCCTCAATGTCCTTCGACAGCCGCGAGGACTCCTTCTTCTTGGGAGGCTTCGAAGTCACTTCCAGGACCTTATCATTCCATAGTGGCACTGGATAGGCCTCCCTGGAGAAGCTTATGACTATCTTGTTCCAGCCACCCGCCGAAGATGAATAAATTAAGGCTTTCTCAGTTTGAGGGAAGAAGGTTAAATAACCTTTTACCTTCCTCAACTGATACAACTCGGTGAGGAGCTCGTACGAGGCCTCTATGCCTTCTTGACGGCACTGGTACATAAATCCCATGATCACACAAATGACATTGCTATGGATCTGGGCAGGGCTGCACCGGTTCACCTCCAGCAGCTTCAAAAATATGGGGCAGAAGGGGAAAGTCAAGCCAAACTTCAGGAATCGACCGTATATCACGGATCGAGCCTCCGTACAGAGGGCTTGCACATTTTCCGGCTGACAATCCTCTAACCGGAGCTGGTATTTGTCGGGGACAGGGCGTTGGACTTTCAACCCCAGAACAATGTACCTCGCCGGAATATACGTCCATTCTATGGCCCCGGTGATTTTAATACCCGAACAAGGGGTTGCTGATATCTCAGCCTTCTTGGGTACTTTATCCAGGCCCTTTTTGAGGCTGGTTTCCTTGGCCTGGGGTGGAGCCGCGGCGCGCCGGGCGTCCGCCATAAAACCACCGGGATTCCCCACAGGGCGCTCCCTTTCAGCCGCTAACAAGGCCAAGGCGGCATTACTCTTCCCTATACCATGCTCCGCGGTTTTCTTGCCGCCATCTACCATGGGCCTCTTGCCCTTGTCTACGACGGGATTCCGAATAATCTCCACAGACCCTTCTTCCTCCGACACAGAAATACCGGCTGTACTCTCAGAATCTCCCCAGACTTCTTCATCCTCACACTCATACTCTCTATTCTGAGAATCACTACCACTCGACATCCTAAACTATAAATTAAGTGTACGAGTTGATGGTGAGGGGGAAAGGAGAGAAGGAAGAAAGAAAAAGAACTTACTTTCAGAAGGTGAAGGATGGATAGTCTCGGTAAAGAGATCTGGAAAATCTTGGAAGTGATGGAAATCTTCAGAGCGCCTGCAGAATAAATGAGGAGAGTTGCAATGATAAACTGCCGTAAATAAAAAGGAGTTTATTGCAAAAGGTACTTTGAAATCTGTGCGTGCATCAAAAGCGGCACAATTACCTCTCTCTCCTCTTTAAGGATCGACACCTGTCCTTGCAAGTGGGTGGCAGATCAACTGCTTGCCTTCATCAGGCGACGTGGACTACCCAGATCCACCAGATCAAAATTATTCGAAGGTAAAGAGAAAACTCTTTGTATTCCCTTCCCACAGGACACGCACACTTCGAAATAGAGGCGTCCTCGAACCCTCGATATTTCGAAGTCAGAGTTCGAAGCTCTTTCGAGTTCAGAGAGATAAAAGTTGCTAACAACATATTACCTCTCTGGGGGCTATTGATGATACCTGGGCCACGACACTTCGAGGCCCACGAGCTTCGAGCTTAGGGTATCGTCTAAAGTCCAACTCGAGGCCCATAAAGGGACGCGTGATCCAATCCTAATTAAGGATATTATTGATTCCTACAAGGAAGCTATCTTGAGTTACCAATTGTACTCGAATTACTATACTTATCAAATAAGGAAAGGAGTTCGAATCCTGCCAGAGATCGGGTTCTACTCCCCTATAAATACACAGGCCTGGTAAGCCTTTAATCCATTCAATACTTTCCCGATACAACGCTTATACTAACTTAAGCATCGGAGTATTTACCCCCCGGACCCCGGGGGCTTTGTCTTGTAGGTCGGACGCGATTCGGAGATCACGACGAGAGATTCACATCGGTGGAAACAGATTCATCAATTGGCGCCCACCGTGGGGCCTCGACTTTCTCGTGATCTCAAGAACGCATGTCTGGCATCAACAACCCTCGACGAAGTCAGCGAGTCCAGAACCGGCGTGTTTATAATCCCGAACCAGCAATCCAACCTGCAGCTAAGTCTCGCAGATCGATGGCTAGAGGAAGACCTCGACGCACGCCAGTTCTGGAACCTGTCGTAACAAACCAAGCTGGTAGTGGGGCAATTCCTGTGCCACAAGCCCCGGAACCAGCAGTCCAGGGTTTGGAAACTTCGGATCCGATGAATAATGCTCATGCGGGGACCTCACGCCAAACAACATCCTTCGCCATCCAGGAAAGATCCACTATTGGCACAGATTTCACGGCCTCCGGCCTCGAGCGTGGTCACCCACGAGATGGCCACTTTACCAGCATCGAACCTTCTGACGATGATGAGCCTGTCCTCGAAACAAGGCTACCTCGAAGGGAATTCGAGGTGGACGCTATGAACGCACACGAAGCAGTGCGGGCACCCACACTGGCAAATGCTCCTATGCCACCAATGTCAGCCATCATGCAAGCCTTACGAGCGGCAGGAGTTCAGTTCGCTACTCCTAACGATCAGCTTACCTCGAATCCCTCAGCCTCGAATTTGGGGTTAAATTCGAGACCCTCAGAGCTGGTAACTGCTCCGTCACAACATATGGCACCTCCTCAACCCACAGTGCCAACCTATGATCCAGTCATACCAGGTCACCTCATGGGACCAGGTATTCAACATTACCAAGGACAGTTCGGGGCACACATGCCTCAACCTCCCTTGGTGGGGCAAACTCCTACTGAATCATGCCCATATGTATCGTCGGCATCACAACCGGCATCAATGATATATATGCAGCCTCCAGCTTTCCCTCTTACCTCGACTGGTATGCCCCCGGCCTCGAACGCCAATCCTGGGGGGCAAACTGGGCCACAACCTCTATCTCTCTACCAGCAGGGCCCTCTTTATTATCCTCCCTATCCTCATACATTTGCTCAGAACCTATATCAAACTCCTTATGGATATCCTCAGATTCCTGTGGAGAATGATGAGATAGGGCAGGAACTCAATCGCCTGCTAGGCGTCCCAGGGCAAGCTATCAAGTCTCCTTTTTCGAGGACTATTACCATGTACCCATGGGACCAGAATAAGAGGATACCCGAACACTTGCCCACATATGATGGGACGACGGATCCCCGGGAATTCCTGCTGTCGTTTCTCAACAACATGTCAGCAAGAAACTTCAATGAATACGAGATATGTAAGGTGGTACCCAGCTACCTTCGAGGGAAAGCTCAGAACTGGTTCAATAACACCCAACCTGAGTCTTTGAACTCCTATCGGTGCTTTGGCAGATTCTTGTTACAATCCTTTTTCCAAAAGAGGAAATTCGCCATGATGATGGCGGATGTGAACCAAGAAAGGCCACGAGAAGGGGAGGACTGTCAAGCCTTCTACCATCGCTTCGTGGACCTATGCATGAATTGCTCAGATCGAACCGATCGTGGTATCATTCTGTCCTACCAGAATTGCATCACCGACTACGGCCTATATCGGAAACTGATATCCAAGGCACCTCAAACCTTGCAGCATCTACAGGCGATAGTGGAAAAATGGTCTCGAAGTGAAGGGGTTACCAAACGGAAGTTCGACAATGACCATAGGGGCGATAAGACCAAAAGTGTCTTCGAAAATCGCTTCAAAAGGCAGAGTCAATCCACTCCTGTAGCAAAGTCTACCACCTCGAACTTCGAGAACTATACCCCGCTCTCTAAATCCCGATCCGAGATACTGTCTATCCATCGACAAGTCCTGAAAGACCCTGCCCCCATGAGGGAATCGGAGGGAAGACAGAAATCTGATAAATGGTGTGCATTCCATAGGGATCGGGGTCATGAGACGGATGACTGCTTCCAGTTGAAGGCCGAGATCGAAAGATGCATCAAGAATGGTACCATTAGAGATTGTCTCCTCGGATCCTCTACAGCAAAAGAGGAACCGTCAAAGGCCAAGAAGAAGAAAAACTGGCGTCCAAGAGATAAGAATCGCCCAAACACCAACGAGGGGAATGGACAGCCACTCCCGGGACCGCCTCGGGTCATCAATATCATTAATGGGGTATTGGGAGAGAATGCCTCGAACTCCAAATTACGGGCTAAGGCTCGATACATTCCACCTGGGGAAGCCCCGAACAAGAGGTTCAAAATGGACGAAACCATTACCTTTTCCGAACAGGATGCAGTCCCGAGTCAGACACCTCATTCTGACCCGCTGGTGATAGCGGCAATCGTGGGCCAGACACTCATAAAAAGGGTGTTCATCGATGATGGCAGCGGAGTGGAAATCATGTTCGCTAAGTGCTTTGACCAAATGGACATTGGACGCCACAATCTTCAAAGATGTGCCTCGCCACTCTCTGGATTCACGGGACGCACTGTGATCCCCTTGGGCCAAATCACACTCCCGGTACGGGTCGCAGATGGAGATAAGGGGGTCACTATCCCCTGTACCTTTGCGGTTATCGAGGCAGATACCCCCTTCAATGTCATATTGGGGAGGCCTTGGATGAGCCAAGCCCGAGCCATATATTCCCCGTATCATTTGGTGATGAAATTTCCCACAGATAGGGGAATAGCTGTCATTCGAGGTGACCAAACCGTTGCCCGCAGTTGCATGTTGACGGCAATCAAGGAAGCAAAGAAAGGGGTGGCCTCCGTCCATGGTGAAGTCAGCCCAGCTGATACTGAACAAATGCCCATCCTCACATCCGGCACCGTCAGTGTGGGCCAGCTACTTCCTCAAGGAGTACGGGACAGCCTCAAAAGCCTTCTCGATGGTTACGCTGATGTCTTCTCATGGGACACCTCAGATCTCACTGGAGTGCCCTCGAACTTCGGGGTTCACCACCTCAATATTGATTCCTCGATCAAACCCCTCAAACAGAAGAAGCGTTCGTTCGCTCCTGAAAGAATTGAGGCTATCAAAGAGGAGGTGCATAAGCTCTTAAAAGCAGATGTGATCGAGGAGGTGCTATACCCAGAATGGATAGCGAACCCGGTGATGGTAAAGAAGTCCGATGGAGGATGGCGGATGTGTATAGACTTCACCGATCTCAACAAATGCTGTCCTAAAGACAGTTATCCTTTGCCCCCGATTGACAAATTGGTAGAGGCCATAACGGGATATACCGTATTGGCATTCTTCGATGCACATAAGGGGTATCACCAGATCTCCATGGCTGCGGAGGACAAGGAGAAAACCTCCTTCATTACGGACTTCGGGACATTCTGTTACAAGAAGATGCCGTTCGGCTTGAAGAATGCAGGTGCCACTTACCAGCGCTTGGTTGACAAGCTCTTCAAAGCTCAAATAGGGCGGAATATGGAAATCTATGTGGATGACATGGTGGTCAAAAGTATGACTTATGAGGACTTCCTTCGAGATCTACAGGAAACCTTCGATGTACTTCGAAGTTCGAATTTAAAGTTGAATCCTTCGAAGTGTGTCATAGGTGTTGGGGCCGGAAAGTTTTTGGGCTTCATGGTCTCGAATAGAGGCATTGACGTCAACCCGGAAAAGGTGGAAGCAATCAGAAATATGCAATCGCCTCGGACGGTTAAAGACGTCCAAAAGCTCACTGGATCCTTGGCTGCGTTGAGCCGCTTCCTATCTAAGGGAGCGGAGAAACACTTGCCCTTCTTCAGCGTCTTGAAAAAAGCAAAGCGCTTTGAATGGACGGAAGAATGTGAGCAGGCTTTCCAAGAGCTTAAGGACCACCTACAACAGCTCCCAACACTGATGAAACCTGAAAAGCAGGAGACACTGTACCTCTACATATCTGCATCATCTCTGGCAATCAGTGCTGTGCTAATCAAAGAAAAAGACAGGGTACAACATCCTATTTACTTTGTGAGCCGGGCATTGCAAGGACCTGAAACCAGATACACAGCCCTCGAAAGGCTTATCCTAGCACTTGTCCATGCGGTTCGAAGGTTGAGACCTTACTTCCAAGCACATACGGTGGTGATATTGACAAACTTTCCCATTCGGCAAATCCTTCTAAAGCCTGAGGCGTCAGGGAGAATGATGAAGTGGGCCATCGAATTGGGGGAATATGATATTCAGTACAAACCTCGAACTGCAATCAAAGGACAAGTTCTAGCTGATTTCATCGTAGAAACTACGGAGCCGATACAGACCGAGGTCAA
>JAULKL010337401.1:0-16286 GCA_032355745.1 Rubia rechingeri
CTGAGGTAATTTTTAGTGCAAAAATAACCCTAACGACTAAGTAAGAGTGCAAATATAACCCTCTAGACTATATTCTGGCATTGACTGGTCATTCCCCACCATTGACCGATTGGAAATGACCAAAATTTCCTTTGGCCAAATACAACAAATTAAAGGACAAAAATGCCCTTTGCCACCACTGCCCAGCCAACCCTCCCCCTTACACCCGCCACCACTGCCCAGCCACCCTGTAATCGAAGTAACGGTACGGTTTAGTACAGGTTCCCCTTTTTTTTGGATTCATGTTTTTTTAGATTTTGAATAGGTTTTGTTGTTTTTACAGGAACTGAATGTTGATGACTACCTCGTGGAGGATCCTGATGAGATACCGATGCCGGAAGAGCTCTGTGTATCTTTTCTATCACTTCCTCATTCTTTTGTCTAATTGAATTTTACTTTTGAATACTCGTTAGATATACTGTTAGATTACTACTTTATATGATATCACACGATACTTTTTTAGAGCAGTTGTATTTAAGAAATTCATATCAATTTATATGTCTAATTGAATTTGATTTTTTAACCTAGCTACGCAATCGTTTGATACACTCTTAGATGCACCGCTTTATATAACATCAAAAGTAAGATTTTAAGAATATAGATTCATAACTCCTAATTGTTATTCTTCAGGAGTTAGTCGGTGATCAGGATAATCTCCACCAAGACAGTATCGCGATGCCGGAGAATGCCCAAGCGATAGACTCTCCAGTTGTGCATGACGATGCTACCGAGGTGGTGCCGGAGAAAGCTCCTGTGACACCGGAGGAGCCTGTAAGCTTTCTTTCCGTTTACTTTTGTTTGATTCTATTAATTTTTACAGTAATTAAAAGGATTATACATGTTTAAGAAACTGCTTTAGTTTTATTTTATTAATTTCAATTTTACTTCTATTAAATTTTATTTTGTTGTTTTAGAATTTAATGATATATGTTTGACACGCTATTTTCAACATGCACGTGTGGTTATTTAAATGAAAAGTCTTATATACTCCCTATGTCTCATTTCAATCTGCACACTTTCACTTTTGACAGTTGATTTGAAAAATAATTGATCCTTAATATCTTTCATTGAGGATATTAAAACATGAAAAAGTTGATATTTTAAAAATATATGTTGTAAAAAATCTAACAATATATAACACAATAGTATTTATACTTGTATAATAATTCAATTTTATGGTCAAAGTTGAGAAATTTTGACTAAATGAATAGTTAAATTGCAGATTGAATTGGGACGGGGTATTTATATATAAACTCTCAATTATGAATAATTTATTTTTGCAGAGTATGGTGCAACCAGTAGCGGCGATGCCTGTGACTGAAGTAACTTCGATGCCAGAGCCAGAGGGATTCAAGGGTAAGCGAGCTAGTAGGAGGTCTCTGACTGCCTCCGAGATTACTAGGTTTTCAAAGCTTTCATACGAATACGATGTTGCTAAGAGCGCCATCACCAGAATTAAGGTAAAATTTATATATTGAAATCATGAATTTGCTACATTAAAACGTAATTTTTAACTTTATTTTTCATAGTTTAATTTATTATTATTTGTTTTGCAGCATGATATTGATAGTGAAGACTTGAGTCCCACTGAAGACGAGGTTCGCCTCCTGCCTAATCCAAGAGTGCTCAAAGGATGGAAGGTTGAGCATAGAAGGCGAACTCGTACTTTAACTGGACATGAAGACAAGGTAATTAATTGGGTAACATGAATTTATGTTTTTATTAGTTGGAGATGATTTTTATAAACCTAAGTTATAACGAAAAGTACTCCAAGGTCAGAACTAACGTGTTGAAAATGTTAGGCAAAGCATGTTGTAATTTGTTATGTCCAATAAAAACATTTTATGTATTGTCAAGGGTTCAAATTATCAATTTTGTCGTAATAGTATACTACCTCTGCCTCATTCCTAATTTGACTTTTGGAATTTATTTCATCAATGCTTAACAACTACTCGAGTAATATCAATCCAAATTTACCTGATTTGACTTTTGGAGTATGTTTCATCAATGCTCAACTACTGGAGTAATATCAACCTGATTTGAGTTTTGGAGTAATATCTTATTGTGAAAATATATGTTATGAATCCAACACACGTAATCTGATAATAGTCCTACGTGTATAATAATAATCTTTTAATAATTTTTAAAATTAATTGCACATTAAGTATAACTCTATGTTTGGATTGTACTTTACTCAACACATTTTTATATATTATTGCAGTATTACACTCATCCACTATGCTCAGGAGGAAAACTGAAGTCGCAAAAGCTAGTCGAAACCTTCATAAGAATGATGAACAAACTTGATGTTTCGTTCCAGGTGATCAGATTCTTTATAAATAAAAACCATCTTTATTTCTGTTTTAGTTTATGAGATATTATTATATTGCTTGAGTTTTTCTAACTTTTTTGTTCCATTGGGATTATCAGTTCTTGGATGCCGACTCTAAGAAAAGGCCGAGAAGCTCTCCCCGGCTGGAGCAGGAGCCAGGGACATCGGATAAAAGGCGATTAACGGCGGAGGAGTTGAAGAAAAAAGAGAAGGAGTTTGTTGAAAACTTTTTAAGGGATGCTTGGGAAAACCTTATGAATAGGGATTCCGTGAAGCCCAAGTCACCATTGGTTCAGGATGCTGATCGGGCCGGAGATGTGGGGCTGCCATCTGATGGCGGAGATGGTTGCGATGACTCGAGACCCCCGGGGTACTACGGTCTTGAGCACAGGTTTCAGCCATTCTCGGCGTGATTTAGCGGAAGTTTTATGATTATTTTGGTTTGTTTTGGTGTAGCATTAAAATGTTTTTGTTTATTTTTCTGTAACTTTGACCTAATTTTGGTTTGTCTTGCTGTAACATTGAACGTAATTTGGTATTTTTATGTTTGGAAGCAGCACTGAGCTGCTTATGGATGATTAAATTATGAAAAAAGTACCTTCATAGAACTAAATACCTTAGTTTTTGACAATATGATTATGAGTTTTTCTTAAAGTGCCCAAATATTCATAGACTTGTTGGCCATGATGGTCAAGTCCAATTAAAAGGAAATGACCAAATTAGTTAGATAACTATAAATAATCTAAAAATACACAATCTAAAAAACAAATCAACCCTCTTTTGCGTACAAATTTTTTCCTCAACCCCACCTCACACACCGTCAGAAATCATTGGGAGTTCAAGTATTCAAGTTCCGATAATTGCGATGGCTAATTAGGATTAATTAGGGATGAAATACATTGCGGAAATACGTGCTAATTTGATCTTGGTGCATTGTCACAGTGGGAGGGAATGATTTGGGCATGGATGGTACGGCGGTGGTGGTTTTGGTGGCAAAGTCACAACTAGAACTATCCCCCTTTTACAATCAAATTTTACAAAATGATGAAAAAATGGTTGTAAAAAATATGTAATTACAACGAAACTTGAAAATTCGTAGTAATAGACTCAATCTATTTACGAGAAGTGAGATATGTAGTTGTAATTGGTTATAAAACCATTGTAAAAAGTTCAGACCAACCCTTGGCAAACCCCGTTTCTATAATATTTTAGGTTATTTAACAATTATTTTATATTCGGGGTTAGTTTAAAATTTTACCAAAACTCTAGGGACTTATCTGCAAAAAACCATAAAATCTCATAAATTCCTTGCTTTCCTCTCGCATAAAACCCTAACTTCTTTTCTCCTTTCCACAACCGCTGTTGCTAATCGACCGGTGGAAATTGGACGTAGAAAATTCTCTCGCGACCGTGGTCGAGCACGAAGCAGTCTCTTATGAGCCCTCCTTAAGGAATGAATTGAGGGCCTTCTTCTTCAATCCTTTGCTGATTACTAAGGCGAAAGGCTAAGTAGTAGCAGCTGTAAGGTCGGCTATGTGGTGGATCCAGGCACTGCATGTGACGGCGACGAGGCCGAGGACACATATTAGGGCGCAGAGGAGCGCGGCAAGAATGACGACAAAGTCAGAGTCGACGAGGTAGAGGCTTGGAAAAGCAGTGGCGGACGGTGGTGAGGAATTAACGCTGATAAGTGTGCGATGAAGAGTCATGTGACGACAGTGGCCGTATGGTAAATAAAGAGAAGAGAGCAAGAGAAGTAGTTTTTGGTGAGATTTGAGTTTATGTGATGATTTTATAGGAAGGATTGGATTAGAGGAAATGAAAATGGTAAAAGGCAGTGGCATAGCACGAAGCAGTCTCTGATGAGCCCTCCATAGGCAACTCCTCTTGTTTTTTCTTTGATTTCATATATTCTCAATTTGGATTGATTGATCATGCTCTGAAAGGGTTTCTATTGTGTCGCTGCCGCAGGAGATCCATTGTGAAGTAGGTTTTGTATTCTATATGGATAGAATACAAATGTGTTTGTGCATTCATTTGAAAAGGTTACTGTGCTCTAATCTGATCATGCTTCTTCTCAATGTTGACTCTGTTTGTGCATTCATTTGAATACAAGTTGCTTGTGTTTTTTTAAGAGTACTGTATCGATAATCCTGGGACTGAGGTGTAATTTTCTTTTTGCATACTATTTTCAGAATTGGATGAGTCATCTTGGCTTAGCGCCTAAAAAGACATCATCGACCAAAAAAGAATGGTATTGATCAAAGTCTGACACTATAACTAATAGGGGTATCAGTGATGATGCTAAGAAACTTGCTGCTGCTGCTACTTTAGCTGTTAAAGATGTTGTCGATGCAGCTTCAGGCCAAGGAAAAGTTTAAGTCAGGTTCGTTGGATTACTTTTTAATTTTTTCCATGTGGTTTTTCTCCACATTATATATTCTTTGCGTTTTGTTATGATTCTGAACTCGTTGTTTTGGCTTCCATAACTGTAACTAATTAGGTGAATGTTGCAAACTTATGGAACTAAGAGCATCGATCAATTTTAATTTCTGGTTTTCTTCTGTATAAATTTGTCGATAATGAAATGGATTAGTATTTTTAGTGCTCGTGATAGTTGGAGATAGTCTTTTGTGAAGTTAGTAATAAAATATGAGTGTTTTTTAGTGCTCGTAGCAGTTGCGCTTCATGTTCGGGTTAATGGGAGATCCAAGTTCATTGTGGCTTCAAATTTGAAGGGAATTTTGAATAGTCAAGATGACAGTCTAGTTGGTCACATGGCTGCAAATGTTATGATATCAAAGTACAGAATATGGGGTAAGGTACAAACTAAACATCATTTTGTCTGATTTCTTTGTAGTTACAAGACTTATGTGATGTTTCATTGATATATTGCAGGGGAATCATCTGAATCCTGATTCCATGAATAGGCTCTCAAAACTACTTGCTGTTGTTTCGTAAGTTTGTTATATATGAATCGTCTTTACATAGTACTAATTTGTTTTATGATAAAAGCTTGTGACTGTATCCAGATTTATGCCTACCATAGCTACCTGGACCGGAAGCCACAGAAGCATCAAGGCTTGGATTCCGAACACAAATCAGGTTAGCTTAATTAGCATACCAGCAAAAAGTGAAAAACCTATTTAGAACATAAAATGTGAATCCATACATAGTAAATCATGATTATCATCCCTAATACTCAAGCATCGAGTTTCAAAAAAGCCTATTTAGAACTTTCTTGAGGTTCTTTTAAATTACCTGAATCTATAAGGAATCCAGAATCCTAAAATAGGTTGATTCTAGGAGAACTCTTCTGAGGGTTGGTCTTGCTTATTATGTGTTAATCTAGCATCTGCATTTCAATCAGTATCTTTTTCTTTACTAATCTTAACTATAGTAATCCTTACTTTCCTCAACATGGCTGATTTGGAGATAGCATTGAGCATTTTGATTGTGGAATTACTTATTGTCATTCAAACGGGTGAATGTGCAGGTTAGCGAAAAACGTCAGGGAGATTCGTCGATGGCATCTTCTGTAAGTACACAAACAAGTACGTATTAGTATTACTAGAAAACATTTTAGGGTTTAAAAAAGTTGATTTCAGGAGTTAATTAAGGTTAATGCCTTTTAATGTGTTAGGACAATTTGAAAATGAGATCAAGAAAGAGTGGGATGTTTTTGTTATGCTTCTTAATCACCAGATGAAAGGCACGAGAACTTTACGCAAATGTAAAGTTTGTAAAGGATTTATCAGTGGAGATGCTACTGTGGTTACTAAGTGCATGCATAAATGTAAGTTTCCTCAACTTTACTTAATTTATAAAAACATTAGTGATTCAAACAAATATTACCTCATAGACTACAAGAAATATAGACTGTTTTGGTTCACTATATGATCATTATATTCATTGTGATCAAAGTGTATCTCCTGTCATTTATTGAATGTTAATTTGTTACCTTCATATGAAATTAATCTACAGTTAGCTATCGGGAGATCAAATGGAATCTTATCACAAAATGCCGTTTAATTATTTCTATTATTTTTGAAACCTGATGCTTTAGTATTAGGGATGATAATCATGATTTACTATGTATGGATTCACATTTTATGATCTAAATAATATGCTTTCAGGTTATGTCTGCATTTCACAGAGGGCGTGGGGAGAACAGAGAGCGAACGGGACTCCGAATCCAAAGCTCTGTGAAGAATTTCCAACTGACATTGGAGGTAAACGAAACTTCCCTGTCAGTAATTATCAATATAAACATAAAATTCACGTTTTAGGATTTGTTTATATCTTTTCCAAGCTCTCTTAACTGTATTTGAGATCATTTCTCTACTCTTCCTGTCTTAAGATATGGTAGTCTGAAAAGAAAAAAAAGGTTCCACATCATGATATAAATACTCTGTCCCAAAATTATACAGGACTTTCTGGATTTAAAGTTGACATATAAGTAATAATTTTAGCTTGTGTGTTGTTGTTATATTCTTCTTAATATATATGAGTAGTGTCTAAATATAAAATTTTAGTTAATTATGCGAACGAAGGAGAATTGTTATTCTAGGAATGTAAATATAGTATTCCTTGAGTGATTCCAGATTTGGGGTTCTTTCTTGTTATAATCATGTCAGATTAATTAAGGGGTTCTTTCTCGTGATTCCAGATTGTTATTATAGGAGAATTGTTGTAGCTATAATCATGTCAGATTGCCCTCTTGCTGACCTTTTATTTCCATCTACCTATGATCTATAAACGAGGAACTGGACACTCATAACCAAATGCTGGACAAAATGGTGTGTAGACCGTATAATGCAGTTAATAATGCTGAATGTTCTTGCTCTTAAGTCTATCTAATACTTAATTTAATATTTCCATCATTTAGGGCAATGAGACAGATGCTGCATGGGAAGTTCTAGCTTGAACAATGGACAAGTTTAAGATTTTGGGATGGATTGCTTATCACAGGCTTCAGTTCTGTAGCTGGATTTTTATTGGGTTGCTTAAACTATGTAATATACACTTTTGTGACTTAATGATGTATTTTGTTGGCTAGTTTGTATGTTTGGATGATTAGTTGGGGAGAAACAAAATTGAAAGTTGTGAATGCTTTTTTGGATGAATTTTGGTTAATTAGTTGAGTAAATTAATTCAGAACAAGTGTTTTCTTATTGTAAATGTGTTTTTACAACGGGATTTGGAGGGAAAATATAGTTATAACATTGTAGGGTAGTTGCATTTTTACAACGTCAAATGTCGTTGTGAACACTCATTTAATACTGCATAATACCATTGTAATTAATCATTTACAGCAGGATATTACCGTTGTAAATACCTATTTTACAACCGGTAATATTCTCATTGTAAATGCTCAATTACAAAGGGGAAACTAAACCCGTTGTAGAAATATTTACAACCAGGCCTCTAACAATTCAATGCAACGGGGATATAGCCCGTTGTAAAATCCTTTTTACAACAAAAAATCAGCTTTTACAACGGCATTTGTCGCTATAAAAAGGGTTTTTCTTGTATTGTAGAACTTTAACAATAATCGGATTTGTAGACCTTTGTATATTGTATCCACTCGATGAGTGGGGGCCGGAATTCGCAATTATAGTACGCTATTCCTTCATGTGATCCATATATGAGCAAAGTAAAATATTTGTTTCACTTCTTCTATTCTACGAGCATCGATTTTGTGGGAGAAATTTGAGGTCTTGAGTCTCTTTGCCCTTTCTCTAGAAATGAAATTATATGAGAAGTCAAATTCTAGTTTAACTTCTCATGTTCAACAAAACGAAGAAAAAAATTAGTGTACATTGAATTTACAACTAAGGTAGCAATTCTGTCCTTGTGAATCAACTCCTTTCTGGCAACTATATGATGCTTCCCCTACAGAAAATTACTACGTACGGATTTCAACCTTTTGACAGATAAAGAAAAATATGTTTTGTAGTAAAGAAAAATTCCGAATGTACGTATCTCTTTCGTTAAGGTTTGGGGTGCCGATGAATCCCCATATGCCCTAATAAATGTGAGTTGGGGTTTTCCAAAGTCACAAATTTGATCACGCGTGCTGAATTGTTGATATTATTTTAGTGATTCTAATCGAAAATTAGTTGCGGAGAAATGTTCAGGGATTTAGGTGGAATTAAAATGGCTAGGGCTGGTGATTGTTGCCGGAGGCTAATGCAAGCCGGTCCGGGCAAAAAGTGTATTTAGGGCCCATGTAGGAAGGGTTTAAAAAAATAATGGAGCCCTTGTGAATTTTGAATTAAAAAATTAAAAGGTCACCTAGTACTCCCTCTGTCCCAATTCAAGATTCATCTTTTGACTTTTTACAGTTGACTCGGAAAATGTTTGATCTTTAATATTTTTCATTCAGGATAATTAAAACTTGTAAAAATTTGATATTTTGAAAATATATCTTGTTATAACGAATCTAATAATGTATCACACAATAGTATTTATACTTATATACCAATTCAATTTTAGGGTCAAAATTAAGAAGTTTTAACTAAATAAATAGTTAAATTGCAGTTTGAATTGGAACAGAGGGAGTAATAACTGACCCAGAAATAAAATAAAATGACAAATTAAATGTAAAATCAATACATATAAAGAGGTTTTTTTTTTAAAAAAAGGGCCCCTAAAAGTTTTAGGCCTTCTGAGGGTGCACGGCCTGCTACCCCTTGGTTCGGCTATGTTAAAATGGTACTTCAGTTTCAGAGTATTTAAAAAGAAATTTAAAGAGCTCTTTTATAAGTGGAAATTATTTTATTTTTAAAAAATATTAAGGCATGCAATTTGATTATGGTAATATGAAAAAATCCATACGGTGAATCGCGTGAAAAGGTTTTCAAATTTTATTAATAAAAATGCAAGAATTTTCAAATAAAACCACCAGATAAAGAAACTAAAAAAGATACTGAATCAGTTACAGTTGTAGTCAAATGTTAATTAATTTGGACGGCGTATATAATTAAATAAATAAAAGAAAATCTTGAGTCATCAATAGCGTAAGATAATAAAATATAATTACAGAAATCCATTTTGGTAAGAAATATTAAAATGTGTCCAACGTAGCCAGTAATCCACTAAAAAAATGCATGCAAACTCAGATAGAACCCTAGTTAAAAATTCACACATGCATCTTTATCACTGATTTTTAACCCATTCAACCTAAAAAACATATTTAGACAATTGGAAAATCTATTGTTTTAATTACTATGGATCATTGATTTTAAATATCTAAAACAAATATTATCACATTGTATGGATTACAGTAACATCTACACGTTGGTATTCTTATATAAACCCTCCATCAGATGAACTCACCATTTCACTCCCCACTTAATTCTCTGAAAGGTTAGTCCGCCGGAACTCGATTCTGCCGCCGCTTAGCTTAGCATGGATTCTGCCGTCGCTTCTTCCGCTGATACAACTGCTGCTGCCGCCAGCGCCGCTTTCGCCAGTGCCGCGGTCACCAATTTTCCAGCTGATCTGATTCCACCCCCGAGCTGGAGTGTTGAAGCTGTTGAAGTTTCCGAACAAGAAATGGTACGGTATAGCTTTTTCATTTTCATTTTCCGGTTCATGTTTTTGGATTTTAATCACAGTTTTGCTCTTTATTCAGGAGCTGAATGTGGAGGACTATCTCGATCCTCACATGGTACCGATGCCGGATGCTGCTCTCATTTTGGAGGAGGCTGCTCTGGTGGTGGAGGAGGCTGCTCCGGTGGTGGAAGAGGCTGCGTGGCGCAGGCTGGTCTTATTGTGAAGCAGGATGCTCCCTTCACGCCAGAGCCACCGGTATGCTTATTCTAGTGATTAAAATATTATGATTATATTATTAATTAAAATATTAGGATTAAAATTTTTGTACATGTCGTGTCTCACGTTTAAATTAAAAACAAAGAATTTTATTTAAAACTTTAAAGTTTAGTCATATAAGAAAAACTATATGAGATGGTTAGAAATCGTTAAATATTGAATGCAATAAAATTTGATTATTTTTATAATATTTCATTCAAATTATTTAAAATGTAATTATGTTGAGATTCATTTTAAAAGTCTATCATAATTATATGTATCTCACTGGAATAAATAAAATTAAATATATATCAAATAACCTTATTAGTCTCACTAATTATAAAATGTCCTCATTTAACAGTTAGTCGGTCTAAAATAAGATTTTGTCATGTATAAATTAATTAATAAATAATATGTATACATAATTCTATCAGAAGTACTCTATTAATGTATAAAAAATCAAATATTTTGTTATTTCAGATTATGTGTGTGTTGGAAGGGTTCAATTCACACCCTTATTATAGTACAATGAGATATCTATGGTTTTAATTATATTTTAAGAAGTTTAACAAGTTATGATTGATTATATATAATTAAAAATTAAAATCAATAACATATTATAATATTAGTATATTAGTATAAGTTATGATTGATTATATATAATAAAGAATTAAATCAGCAACATATTATAATATTAGTATGTTATGTTTAGACAACTTGGGTTTAAGTTAGTCAAAATGACTTCAATATCCCCGTTAACAGCACCATCCAAAAAACAAACAATTTTTATTATATGGTGTTTGGGAAAAGAATTAAAATCAATAACATATTATAATATTAGTATAAGTTATGATTGATTATATATAATAAAGAATTAAATTGGTAATATATTATAATATTAATATGCTATTTTTTGACTACTTGAGTTTAAATTAGTCAAAATGATTTTAATATCCCCGGTTGACATAAGCACCATCTAGAAAGCAAATAATTTCTATTAAACTGTATTTTGTTGTTTTAGAATTTAAATATATTTGTTAGATACACCACTTTCAGCATGCATGTGTGTTTTTTTTACATGTGCATGTGTGCTTAAATAATTGAAAAGGTCTAATATTCCCTCCCTATGTACCAGTATAATTTTCTAATATTCATTTAGTTAAAATTTACTAATTTAAAATTTAAAATTATGTTAATATATAAGTAGGGATATTATCATGTGGTATAGTATTAGATTCATTTTAATGTGTATTTTCCAGAAGGCAAAGTTTTGGGAAAGACCGTCTTTCCATAAGCATATGGAAAGACCGGTTTGAATTAAAATTATAAAAATGCAAAAGGTTTTAGTTGTAATATTAAAATTTTATTTTGCAACATGTAGGAGTGATAAGTTTATGACCCGATTAATATAACCCAAAAATTTTATTTTAATTTCTTCAAATTTGCAGTTTAAACCTTAGTCTTTCCATAACTTGTGGAAAAACCGTCTTTCAAGATACGGACTCTTTTCAGAATTTTAATTTTTTAATTTTACATAATTAAATATTATAATGGTCAAACATTTTTTTGTTCAACTGCGAAAAGTCAAAGTGTTCAACTTATGTTGGAACCGAGGGAGTATATATTATATATGCACTCTCAATTTATGAATAATTAATTTGTTTCGCAGACGATGGTGCAACCAATAGCGGCGCTGCCGGTGACTGCAGTAGCTCCGGCGCCGGAGGGAGCCAAGAGTTTGCGAGGTTGTAGGCCTCTGACAGCCTCCGAGATAACGAGGTTCTCAAAGCTCTCGTATGAGTATGATGCTGCCAAGTGTACAATTACCAGAATTAAGGTAAAATTTATGTTTATTTAAAATCAAGAATTTGTTACGTAAAATTATAATTCTGAACTTTGTTTTTCAAAATTTAGTTCATTATTCTTTGTTTTGCAGCATGACATTGATAGTGAGGACATGATTCCCACTGAAGATGAGGTCCGCCTCCTGCCTCAGCCCACACTGCTCAAAGGGTGGAAGGTGGAGCATAGAAGGCGTACCTTAAATGGACATGAAGACAAGGTGACTAACTTAGTAACCTGAATTTTTTGTTTTTATTAATTGGATATGATTTTTTAATCTAACTTATAATGGAAAGGGCTCCAAGCTCGAAACTGGCATTTTAATCTAAGTTATAAGAATGTGCCTTTGTTAGGTCCAAAATTTTAATTTAGTCGTAATCGTATACTGCTTCTATTCCATCCAAATTTGCATAATTTGGCCTTGATTTTGAAGTCGATCTCATTAATGTTTAACGACTAACATTATTATGAAAATATATGTTACGAATTCAACAAATAAAATATGATAATTAAAAGTATAACTTTGTTGTTGTGATCAGACTCTACTCTACTAACACATTTTATGTATTATTGCAGTATTATACCCATCCACTGTACTCGGGAGGGAAACTCAAGTCGCTGAAAATAGTCGATTCCTACATAAAAATGGTGAACAATATTGATGCTTCATTCCAGGTGATTAGATTCTTTCAAGATAAAACATAGTATTTATTTCTGTTTTAGTTTCTGGGATATATACTGGCCTGAGTTTTTCTAACTTTGTTGTTTCTATGTGATCATTAGGTCTCAGACGCTGGCTCAAAAAAAAGGCTGAGAGCCCGGCCAGAGCAGGAACCGAGGAATTTGACAAAAAGGCCATTAACGCAGGAGGAGACGAAGGAGTATGTGGAAAATTTTCTGGAGGAAGCATGGCAAAATTTAATGAACAGGGATTCCGTGAAGCCCAAGTCACCGCCAGCTGAGGATGTCGAGGCCGTAGATGGGGGGCCGCTATCTGACGGTGGGGATAGTGGCGATGACTCGAGACCTCCAGGCTACTATGGTCTTGAGCGCAGATTTCAGCCATTCTCGGCGTGATTTTATTAAGGTTTATTTTGCTGCAACATTGAGAAAGTTTTGGTTTATTTTGTTGGAACATAGAACGTCATTTGGTATTTTATATTTGGAAGTAGTGGTAAGCTGTTTGTGGATGATTAAATTTTGAAAGGAGGTGCTTTCATAGCCCTTAATTTCTTATTATGTGACAACATGATTTTAAGATTTTTATGAAGTGCCAAAATATTTCTCGACTAGCATGTGGCGATGATTAATTTCAATAAAAGGACTGTTAAATTTACCTTCCCCATTGTAAATCATTTTGAACATATATACGATAAAAAAATAAACTGTCCTCATCCAAAATTGTTCCTCGACCCCGCTTTGAAAATCGTCTAAAGCTCAAATCCCACCCCTGCAGTTAGGTTCCGATGAGCATCTAGCAATGTTGATGATAACTTTGGAGTGTTTGGTTGAAGGTCATGGCAACTAAGTGTAACAGTGGTGGTCGAGTTTGAACTCGTCGGTGAAGTTGATGTTAGTGGCGGTGGGTAATTGGGACTTGGTGGTAAGTCATTGGTCATCGACAACAAGCGCAAATAAGGGATAAGAGTGAGGTGCGCAAGAGGTTGCGACAGTAGGTGGAGGTGTCGAGATGGATGGTGAGGATGAGACGTGCAAGGTGAGTGTTGTGATGTCGAGCATTAGCGTTGGGTGGTGAAACCCCGAGAGTTGGACTGGGGGTGGTGAAATTCCTACAGAAACATTGGCACGGGAGGGAAAATATGTTCTCTTTTCATTAAAAATATGTTCTTACCGTTCTCCTTTCTTGCCCCTGTTAAAATCTAGTGCCAGTCTATAGTAATAAAAGGACAGAAAAGACATACAATGAAAGGCTTTCTTCCACTTGCTTTCAATTCATATTCGGAAAAAACGAACCATATTATTATGAAATGCAACTTCCTTCAGAGAACACGAATGCTTGTACACAAAACATAAGGAAGAAATTATATGTAAACATCCATTTCAAGGCAAAGAACATCCATTTCAAGGCAAAGTTGACACTAGCAAAATAAGCATATCGGCTGACAGAGATATGCATAAGAAGAAAGGTAAATAGAGCAAACTTGATGATCACGGGAGCCAATTATCAGCCATTAGGATCCATGAATTTAGTTTGGCATCCCATCTGCTCAAGAACAGATGTGAGTCGGGCGTGTTTCGCAGTCCATTGCTCTGCCAATTTCTGCTCCTTGCCTTCTGCATCGCGCCTGAATCCGGCTAACTGCTCACGGTACTCAGCTTCAATCTGGTCCAACATAACCTTCTGCTCTTCCCTCAGAGCTTTCACCTTCACTTCCGTTTCCTCCATTTTCTCCATCCTCTTGCACGCCTTTTCTGACTCGAGCTGCAACTCAACCCGTCTCAGCCTCCACGCCGCCTCCTTCTTATGCGCCACCAGAGCGACGCGCTTCTCCTCCAGTTCCTTGCAGCATTCAAAGAGCTCCATCATCAGTGCATTCTCTCCTGGTCCCGGGGCCGGAGGCAGGGGCACAACCTGAACCCCCCGGGATGGGACACTACGATCCATCGGCTGCATCCACCCGACTCCAGGCGATGATGATGGAGTTGGCACTGAAGGTGAAAGCGTTAACGTAACTGATGGAGATGGCGGCCTGACAGTAACCGGCATTGTGGCAGGGGAACTCGAGAGCCACGGGGGAAGTGATCGGGTTGGCGGGTGATCAGTATTTGATGTAGTCATGGGAAATCCTGGCTGCTTCACAAGCTTCTCAGCAAAGGCCTCTAAGATCTGATTATATTTACCATCAGCGTCAATCTGATCCGATAACACCTTAGAACTGTCTTTAACACCTCGACTTTGTTTCTCTTTGAACACCTCCCACCACTTGCCTAATCTCTTCGCGGTTCTGCCCGGGACCTCAGCCGCGATCTTCTTCCACTTGTTGCCGTGTTTCGCTTGAAGACGGATGACAAGACGCTGTTCCTCCTCAGTGAGGGATCCCTTCTTGATGCCCGGTTTCAGGTAGTTCTTCCACCTCTCCAGACAGGCCTTGGGGTCTCTATTCAGCGGCGCACACATACGCTGAGACACGAGATGCCATTCCCGGGGGCCGTATTGCCTAACATAAGCACACAACAAAGCATCTTCTTCGGCTTGCCACCGTTGCCTTTCTTTCATTTCCAGGTGCAATCACCTCTGTCCATGGCTCCAAGCTTTGCATAATGTAACTGATCAAGGCAGAGGAAACAAACAATTAAGCAGACAAAATGACCAATCTAAGCCCCTTCAATTAATGTAACACAGATTTTACTTCATCTGCACACTTTTAATTGTGATTAAATACAGTCAGTAAAAAATGCAATAATTGTGATCAGAGCCAACTTAGTAATTCACTGAACAAGGGAAACAACAAAACACAATCTCTTTTCTTTTTTCCCCTTTCACTTCTTCCTTTAATGGAGGATGAAACATACTCCTACTTCAAACAAGGATTAAAATCCATATCAGATTGAATCCTGCATTCATCAAGAACATGACTCTCTCAAGGGGGTAAAAACAGAACCAGGATAGTAATTTTTACCTACATTACAGCAGCAACTAGCAAATTCTCAGACAACTCCTTTCACTATCAAGCACCATTATAGTCAGATGCAACTAGCTTTGAATGTAATTTAGAGCAAAACAAACACACGCCAAGAGGGGAAAAAAGAATCTCATCACAAAGCTAATAACTTTAACTCCCTAAACAGAAATTCAAGAAGATAAACAAAAGCACAAGACCCTCAAACACTAGTGGAATCTCATTATCTCAAGCAGATAACAATGGATAGAAAAGCAAACTTACATTACACCTCGAAAAGGGCAGATTTTGCTACACTCATAGCTCTTCTTGATGGGATAGTGAGAGTATATATGCCCATGAAGAGAAGCAAGGGAAGAGATAAAAAGAGAGAGACTGAAAGCTGGAGAGAACAAGGACACAAAATGATGCTAAACTCCTACTAATTATGCCTTAAATGAAGGTGGAGAAAGCTCAAAGGTACGAAAGTCCAAACAAAGAAACACAATTTGGAAATGGTCTCTTGGCCTTCTCTAGAATCGCTTTGGGCACTATTCTGAAAAATAATTTTCTTGGTCGCTGACGTCACAGAGGAATTTGCTGACGTGAGTGGTGGATGGGGCGGTTCAGAGGGGTAG
>JAULKL010338403.1:0-16276 GCA_032355745.1 Rubia rechingeri
AAGTATGACGCGATCGTGCTGCGCAAGCATGGTGTTCAGCTTCGCGGCGTCGGCGCAGCGGATGCGGCCGGGGGCGAGGCGTGCGGCTTTGATTCGATGATCGCCAGCTATCTCGTTGATTCATCGCGTTCGTCGCACAGCATGGATGCGCTGGCGCTTGCGCTGCTCGATTACGAGTGCGTGTCGATCAAGGATCTGATCGGGACGGGGAAGAACCAGCGAACGTTTGCTGAGGTTCCGCTGGAGGCGGCGACGCCGTATGCGGCTGAGGATGCGGACATCTCGCTGCGCCTGATGCAGAAGTTGAGTGAGGATCTGCAGGCGAAGGATCTGGTGGAGCTGTTTGAAACGCTCGAGATGCCGCTGGTGATGGCGCTGGCGGAGCTTGAGTGGAATGGCGTGCAGGTTGATCCGGATGAGCTGGATCATCAGGCGGAGCGATTGCGGGGGCGGATCGAGGAGCTTCGCGAAGCGATCAATGAGGCGTCGCCGCGGGTCTTCAATCCGGATTCGCCCAAGCAGTTGTCGGGCGTGCTGTTCAACAAGCCGGAGGATGAGGAAGCGCCGGGCCTTGGCATTCGGCCGATTAAGAAGACGAAGACTGGCTATTCGACGGATGTTGAGGTGCTGGAGAAGCTGGCCGCGGATCCGGAGATCGAGACGCCTGTGCCGGCGATGATCGTCGAGTATCGCCAGCTCACGAAGCTGGTGAATACGTATCTCGTGTCGCTGAAGGAGGCGATCAATCCCGCGACGGGTCGTGTGCATGCGTCCTTCAACCAGACGGTGGCGGCGACTGGTCGGCTGTCGAGCTCCGATCCGAATCTGCAGAACATTCCCATTCGTACGGAGATCGGGCGGGACATACGCAAAGCGTTCGTTGCGCCGAAGGGGCGTCTGCTGATCACGGCGGATTACTCGCAGATCGAGCTTCGGCTGCTTGCGCATCTATCGAAGGATGAAGCGCTGACGGAGGCTTTCCGGCGCGGGGATGACATTCATCGTGAGGTGGCGGCGCAGATTGCAGGTGTGCAGCCGGATGAGGTGACGAGCGAGCAGCGCAGCGCCGCGAAGATGGTGAACTTCGGGATCGTGTATGGCATCACGCCGTTTGGACTGGCGCGGCGGCTGGGGATTGGCGACAAGGAAGCCGCGGCGATCATCGCCGACTACAAGGCGCGCTTCCCGGGCATCACGACGTTTCTGGAGGAGTGCATCGCGCAGGCGCAGGATCATGGGTATGTGGAGACGATTCTCGGACGCCGCCGCCTGATTCCGGAGATCGATTCGCGCAATCCCAATCGGCGCTCGCTCTCTGAGCGCATGGCGATCAACTCGGTCGTCCAGGGATCGGCGGCTGACCTTATTAAGGTTGCGATGATCAACCTGTATCGCTCGGATCTGGAGCAGGCGCCGACGGATGCGTTGATGCTGCTGCAGATCCACGATGAGCTCGTCTTCGAGGCGCCCGAGAAGAAGGCGGAGGAGGTTCGCGAGCGGGTGGTCTCGATGATGGAGGAGGCGATGGAGCTGAGCGTGCCGCTGAAGGTGGATTCAGCGTGCTCGCGGACGTGGTTCGGCGGGAAATAGGAGGGGCCGCTGGGGCCGGGAATCGGGCATCCCGGGCCGGGCGATCGGGCCGGGGTCGCCAGGGGGTCGGCGGATCCTCGTTCGGCTTGACACACCCATCCGCGCGGCTACATTTACCCCTCTCACCTGCGTCAAGATCGGGGTCTCAGGGCCTTGATGGCGATTGCAGGGGTGCGAGAGAAGAGATTTGGGGCGGTAGCTCAATTGGTTAGAGTTCCGGACTGTCGATCCGGTGGTTGCGGGTTCGAGTCCCGTCCGCCTCGTTACGAAACCGCGTTTTTCGGCCTCAGGGCTGGGAAACGCGGTTGTTCGTTTTGCACCGAACCGTGCCAATCGGCGCCCGATCGCTATGGCGTTGCGGGGGCTGCTGCGGGTGCGATTGAGTGAGTTCGGTCGCATGTCACATCGCGCGCAATGGACGGCGTCTGTATCGCCTTGGGACAGGCTTGGTTCATTCAACCATGCAGCGGCGTACGCCAGGAATCGAGACGGCCTGCGCCGGCCGATCACCTGGTCGGCAGTTTGTACACGGGCGAAGCTGAGATGTCTGGCGGACAGTCTCGCAAGCCGATGTGGTGAAAATCGAGTTGAGAAGAGTTAAGATTTTGGAAAGAGGCATGACCGTCGTGCCGTCGTGCCGTCCTGCCGGGCCAAGGTTGCTTGGGATTTGTGAGACATATGGCGCAGCCGAACGATGCGATTGCGCGGCTTGGACCGTATCTGCGTGAAGACGCCAAGGTCTCGGTCGCCGAAGACGGCATCATCGAATGCCCCCCGACCCGTCAGTCGCCCGGTCTGGACGCCAACACGTATTACTTCGGGCAAACCCAGTGGATGGAAGATTGGTTGCGGTCGGTGCACCGCTACCCGGAGTTTGTGCAACGTTGGCAAGCGGTCTCGGGGGACTGGAATGGCAAGGTCGTCGTGGACATCGGGTGCGGGCCGGGCAACGTCGGCGTGGCGCTCGGCGTATCGAATGCCGCCTTGCTGGTGGGTGTCGACGTGGCGCGTGGGTCACTGCTGATCGCTCGCGAGCACGGCTACGTGCCACTGCTGGCCGATGCGCAGGATCTACCGTTTGTGTCCGGTTTCGCGGATCTTGTCGTGATCAATGCCACCATCCACCACTGTGACGACATGCCCGGGACGCTCGCTGCCGCCGGCCGACTGCTCAAGCCCGGGGGTCTGCTGGTGACTGATAACGATCCGCAGCGCTCGGCTTATGCCTTTCGCGGCCTGGGCAAGGCGCTGTGGGAGATACGCAAACCGATCTACCGGGTCATGGGCCGGGGCGGACACCGTGCGGCCGACGACGAACAAGCATGGGCTATCGCCACCGAGATCCACCATCGGGTCGGCGATGGCGTTGATGCAACGATGTTCCACCGGGTCCTGGAGCCGCAGGGATTTGAGGTTCGGGTCTACGCACACAACCAAAGGGTCGGCAGTGCGATCCTCGACGGCGAGCGCGGCCGTGCTGACTGGCGAATCCGCGTGGCGCAACGGCTGTCGCGGATCGATTGCAATAGCGCCGCCGCCGCGACGACGCTCATGTGCGTCGCCCGTCGTGATTCCGATGCTGCGAACTGAGAGTCTGCAGGTCCGAAGCGATGCCTGCAGGGAACAAGCGGCCGGGCGGGTGAGGTGGGGCTATCGCTTGATCACGTAGCGCAGTGCGGTCTCGCCGTCGTAGGACACCGGGCCATCGGCAGGCATGCCGACCTTCTCAAGAACTCGGATGGATGCGGCATTCTCCTGAAGCACCAGCCCGATGATTCTCTTGAGGCCGAGCGTGCGAAATCCGAACTCGATGCTCGCGGCGCACGCCTCCGTCGCAAGGCCGCGCCCCCAGTACTCCGGCAGGAATCTGTAACCGACATCGACCTCGTCAAGTTCGGCCAGTCGCTTGAGCCCACAGAATCCGATGACTGTCTGCGTCTCCTTGAGAACGCAGCCCCATCGTCCGTAGCCGACCGTCTTGAAGTCCGGGTAGTTCTCGAGCGCGAATCTGGCTTCCTCGATTGACTGAAGCGGCGGCTCGCCGGTAAATCGCATGACTTCGGGATGGCTGTTCAGTGTAAAGAACGCGCTGGCGTCATCGGGCGTGAGCGCCCGATGTTCGAGTCGAGCTGTTTCCGGGCCAGTTCTGTAGTGATTCATTGCGAGGGCCATCGATGTCGTGAATGTGCGCAGCGGGGTCGTGTTCAGCATGGTCGGCGTCATGCGATTCCGCAAGCCGGAGACGCCCAACGTGTTCGAGTGAGTCAACATGGAAGGCGAACCAAGCTGGATGCGGGTGTGCCTTGCGGCGCCGATGGCGTCGAGTTCCGGCCGCCTCCATACGCAAAAAAGCCCCTGGCAAATTGCCAGGGGCTGGTCTTGTAGGTTGCGCTGTCACACGCGCCGCGCGTCACACTCGTCTTGAAACTGGCGACGATCGGCGCTGGTGATCGGATGCGTTCCTCAGCTCAGCGGCGGCGGCGTCCTGCCGCGAAGATGCCGAGGCCGAGCACGGCCAGGCTGCCCGGTGCGGGCACCTCGAGGGTCATCACGAAGTTCGCGATGTCGGCGGGATCATTCGGTCCGAACGCGAAGAGACCCCATCCTGAACCCGGTGTGAACTGCGAAGCATTATTCGTGTAGAACCCAAGGGCGTTGAAGTCGCCGCGATTCTGGAAACCGAAGCTGCCGTCGTAGTCGAAGTTTTCGACACCCAGGCTGAAGCCGAAGTTGTTGAAACCGCCCGATGTCAACACGCTCGGAAGCGGGATTTCGACCTGAAAGAACTCCACCTGGCCGTCATCGGTCGCGGGCAGGATCACGTCTTCGATCGTCGTGGAGTAGAGCGAGGTTCCGGGACCGAACACCATTCCGCTGGGATCGCCATCGTTGAAGGTGAACACCAGGTCCGTCGAACCTTCGGTCGAGATCACGCCGTCGCTGTAGACCGCCACGCCCAACGTCATCTTGGTGACCGCGACCGGCGCATCTCCGCCGGAACCGAACCAGCCGCTGTCCCCATAGAGCGTTCCCGCCGGGGTGTTGCTGTCGAACGGCGTGAAGAACCCGGTATTCGGGCCGGTGTGATAGATCACCTGGCCCATGGCGACACTCGGCATTGCTCCCATGAGGAGCCCGACGGCGCCAAACACACAAATGCGTTTCATCCTCTGCTCTCCTATCGATACGGGCTGGCCATCGGGGCCAACTCACCAAACCGACATACATACTGAAAATCCCCGCCCGGCGACGCCGGTGGTGACGAGCAGCCATGCTACTCCTGATCGGGCGAAATCCAAGCCTGAATCTGGCTGCCGAAGGGCGAATCCTGCGACAAAAAGCCGTGTTAAGACAGCGCTAAGGCTGCCTCGGAGGCCGGAGCTACTGCGGTCCGTCGCTGTCGGCGTCGCCGATGCCGTAGAGCTTTCTGCCAAGCCGGAGCGACACGCTCACGAGGCCGATGAGCACGGGCACTTCGACGAGCGGGCCGACGACGGTCGCGAAGGCGACGCCGGAGCCGATGCCGAAGACGGCGATGGCGACGGCGATGGCGAGTTCGAAGTTGTTGCCTGAGGCGGTGAAGGCGAGCGTGGCCGCACGTTCGTAGTCGGCGCCGACCTTTTTGGCCATGAGGAAGCTGACGAGGAACATGACGACGAAGTAGATCGTCAGCGGGATGGCGATGCGCAGGATGTCGAGTGGAAGGGCGATGATCCGATCGCCCTTGAGGCTGAACATGACGAGGATCGTAAAGAGCAGTGCGATGAGTGTGACAGGCGCGATCGTGGGGATGAACTTCTGCGAATACCAGGCGTCTCCCTTGATCGGTCTGAGGATGAAGCGTGTGAGCATGCCCGCGAAGAAAGGGATGCCGAGATAGATCATCACGCTTTGGAACACCTGGCTGATGGAGATGTCGACCACGGCGCCTTCCATGCCCAGCAGCGGCGGCAGCCAGGTGATGAACACCCACGCGTACAGGCCGAAGAAGAGCACCTGAAAGATGCTGTTGAATGCGACGAGTCCGGCGGCGTAATCACTGCTGCCGCGGGCCAGGTCGTTCCATACGAGCACCATCGCGATGCAGCGGGCGAGGCCGACCATGATCAGCCCGATCATGTACTCGGGATGATCCTGAAGGAAGAGGATGGCAAGGGCGAACATCAGCACGGGGCCGACGATCCAGTTCTGCACCAGCGAGAGCACGAGCACCTTCCAGTCGCGGAAGACCTCTGGAAGCTTTTCGTAGCGCACCTTCGCCAGCGGCGGATACATCATCAGGATGAGGCCAATGGCGATCGGGATGTTGGTTGTGCCGACGGAGACGCTATCGAGCGCTTCGCTGACGCCGGGCACGAATCGCCCGATGAGCACGCCGATGGCCATGGCGAGGAAGATCCAGAGCGTCAGGAATCGATCGAGGAAGCCGAGCCGCTTCGGTCGTGAGGACATGCACGGGGCCGCGTTTGATTCTGAGTCGGGTGTGATTGCGGCCTGGGTCATCGAGTGTGGGCTCCAGTGGTCGTCGTGGGCAGATCATGGTGGATTGGTGACGCCACGATGCAAGTATTAGTCTGGGCGGGTGGGGTGTCAAGCCCGGTGGCCTTGGGCGGCTCAGGGCGTCGGCGGTGCGAATCCCTCGTCGGGGAGATCGCTTGCGGGGACGCGCTGGAAGGCGATGAGTGCTGGTGGGGGCGGATGTTGATTGCCGCCGAACTGCGGTCGGTCGCGAAGCACCATTGGATGGTCGCGATGTCGCCGTCGGTGGCCTTTTGGCGGGGGTGACTGTCGATCCTGCTGATCAGTGACTTCGTCGCGGGGAGGCGGCGCTTCGTGGCGTCGTTGCTGGCGGGAGGATTGATTCCAGTGCAGATCGAGTTTCTCGACGAGCGATGTGTCGTCATTGATCCAGACTTCGATGCGATCCGGGCCGGGTCTGGCGGCGTCTTTGCGGCGCGTGGCGATGAGCTGCGTCACGTATTGGCCTGGGGATATCGCTTCGCCGCTGTCCATTTGTTTGATGGTGAAGTCGCCGTCGTCGAGCTCTTCCAGCAGCGCATCAAGGCCTCCGACGAGAATGGTTCTCTCGCCGAAATCGATCCATCTTGGCGCCGCGGCTCTTGGATCGAATCGCTCGACGCTGCCATCGAGCCTGAGCGACCATTCGCCCTGATCGTCCCGTCCCATCATGAAGTCGTGCCCCTGGGGCGTTTCAATTTGCACGAGGAGGAATTCGCCGCGCATGTCGATGGCGCCGACCAGTCGCTTTTCGCCGGCGTGCATCGCCGGGTCGGTGATTGTGATGTTGTATCGAAGTTGCGGGGCGAGTTGTGTCGCGCGGATGGCTCGGGTGACCATCGCATGCGCAGTTGGTTGTGGCGAGAGCATGTAGATCGCCAGTGCGGCGAAGGTCAGCACGGCTGCTGAGGCGAGCGGGATGAGCGGCATGAGGATTCGACGGCGCTGATTCGCTCGATACGCTCGCGGGGTGTGTCCGATTTCGTTGAGGACTGAGTCGATGCGATCTTCTCGTTTGTTCTCCACATCCTCATGCAGGCATTCGAGCATGCCATGAATGAGTCGATCGTCGGCGACTGATTCGTGATCCTGAGGTCGCTCTTCGCCCGGGGATGATTCGGAATGATCGTTTGTATTCATCGCTGCGCACCCGCGTTCTGGAGACAGTCATACAGCTGGCTTCGTGCGCGTTGCGCCCGCTTTCGAACTGCATCTTCCTGTTCGTTGATGGCGAGGGCGATGTCTCGATAGGACATGTCCTGGGCGTACGCGAGTTCGATGGCCTGGCGAAGACGATCGGAGAGTTGTTTGACGCAGTTGAGCAATGACTCGATGCGATCGCGAAATGTGTCCCCGGCGCCGGAGGTCAAGCGTTCGAATCGTTGATCGAGCGCATCAAGGACTTCGGGCGTGCACCATTTCGGCGCGGATGATCGTTTGCGGTAGTGCGCCAGGATGAGGTTTCTGGCGATGCCGCGAAGCCACGGGCCGAAGGGTCTGGCTCGGTCGTAGTCGTCCAAGCGGCGCCAGGCAATGACCATAGTTTCCTGGAACAAATCATCTATGTCAGCCGTATTATCGAGGGAGCTGCGCAGATACGCGGTGAGCATGTCCGCGTTTTCGCGCACGAGAATCTCGAAGATGTCCTGCCCTTCGCGGGCGCGTGATCGGAACACTACCGATTACCCCTTTGTCGATCTGCATTGCGCTCCGGAGGCGGAGTCGCTGCAGGGCTGTTGTCGTTGATGAAGACCCGCGTGACATCGATTCTCAGCCTTCGATCCATTATCAGGCAATTTCGTCAATAAAACACGATGCGATGTCCCATCAGGCGGCATCGTCGACAACTCCTTGTCGGAGGGACTGGATTCCTCACCTTCTTCAAAGGAGTGCACAATGACGAATCAGACCCACACGGCCTTCCTCGGCGCCGGCCTTGCACTGAGTCTTTCATTTTCGGGGGCGGCGGCTCAGGAGATTGAGTCCGTACGGGTTGACAATCGCTCCCCGTTTCATCGAGCCATGGACTCGAAGCGAGCGCGAGCGACGCCGCCGCCGCAGCAGGGAGATCGCGCCGTCTTTCCTCAGGACTTTCGCACGATCGACGGCGTGGGAAACAACACGATGCATCCCGAGTGGGGCGCCGCGGAGACAGAGTTTCTGCGCATCATTCCTGCCGACTACGCTGACGAGGTCGGCGCTCCTTCGGGCGCGAGTCGTCCGAGTGCGCGGCTCATCAGCAATCTCGTGGCGGCACAAGACGGCGCAGACATTCCGAACACGCTCGGGCTATCCGATTTCATGTGGCAGTGGGGTCAGTTTCTCGATCACGATATCGATGAGACCCCGATCACGGATCCGGGCGAGCCGTTCGACATCTCCGTGCCCATCGGAGATCCGTGGTTCGATCCGTTCAGCACGGGAGGCGTGATCATTCCGCTTGATCGTTCGGCCTGGACATTCGTCGATGGCGTTCGCGAGCAGTTCAACTTCATCACCGCTTACATCGACGCTTCGAATGTGTATGGATCCGAGGACGAGCGGGCGCACGAGTTGAGGGCCAATGATGGAACAGGCAAGCTGAAAACGAGCGCCGGGGATCTGCTGCCATTCAATGTCAACGGATTCGCCAATGCGCCATCCGCTGACGATCCCACGCTTTTCCTGGGCGGGGACATTCGCGCGAATGAGCAGGTTGGACTGACTGCAATGCACACGCTCTTCGTGCGCGAGCACAATCGGCTTGCCGAGCAGATCGCAATCGACCGTCCGGAATTCACAGGGGATGAGATCTACGAGCACGCTCGGGCTTTCGTCGCCGCCGAGATGCAGGCGATCACGTACAACGAGTTTCTTCCAAAACTGCTTGGTCGGGATGCGATCCCGCCGTATCGCGGTTACAGGCCCGAAGTCAATGCTTCGATCGCCAACACGTTCGCCAACGCCGCCTATCGCGTCGGTCACACGATGCTCTCGACACAGATTCTTCGTCTGGACGCTTCCGGCAACGTGATTGACGCCGGGAACCTGGATCTGGCCGCGGCGTTCTTTGCGCCACAGGAAGTCATTGATCACGGCATTGATCCGCTGCTGCGGGGGCTCGCTTCTCAACATGCGCAGAACATTGATTCGTATGTGATCGATGATGTGCGCAACTTTCTCTTCGGCCCTCCCGGCGCTGGAGGATTCGACCTGCCTTCACTCAACATTCAGCGCGGGCGGGATCATGGCCTGCCCAGCTACAACGCGATTCGCGTCGCATTCGGTCGCCCCGCGGCGTCGAGTTTCCAGGATGTCAATCCGGATCCGGTGATCTGGCAGCGGCTGGCCTCGGCGTACAGCAATGTCAATGACATCGATCCGTGGGTTGGGCTGCTCGCCGAGCCGCACCGTCCCGGCGCATTTGTCGGTGAGACGCTGTTCCGCGTGCTTCGTGATCAGTTCATTCGCCTGCGCGATGGCGATCGGTTCTGGTACGAGTCGTACCTGCCGCGTGAGCTGGTCAGGGATGTTTGTCGGACGAGGCTTGCGGACATCATTCGGATGAACACCGACATCGGATCGGAGCTGGCGAATGATGTGTTCATGGTCAATGTGGCTCCATCGTGCGCAGCGGATGTCAATGGCGATGGCGCCGTTGACGCCAGCGATCTGGCCGCTGTGCTTGCGACCTGGGGCGCGTGCAATGGTTGCAGCGCGGACATCAATGGTGATGGAAGTGTTGACGCCAACGATCTGGCTGAGGTGCTCGCTTCATGGGGGCCCTGCTGATTCGTGTTTGGCATGGGCTGGTTTGAAACTGTCTGACGCTTACTTTGCCGGTGCGCCGGCCGGTTGATCGCACCCTCTCGGTATGAGGATTCTTGCAATGAAGATGTCAATTCCAGCGTTTCTCGGCGCTACTTTCGCGGCGGCCACTTGTTTCGCTCATGGCGATCATTCTGCTGAGGATCACTCGAGTGATCGGCGTGAGCGGCCGCCGCATCATGCGCCAATGGAAGTGGTCGACCTTCCCAATCCATCTGTGTCCGTCACGATGGAGGGCGACTTGCGAGTGATCAGGTCGAACTGTCTCCCTGATCATCCGATTGGTGAGTTTCCGAATGCGAACAACCCGAATGCGCTTCGCAGCCTGGATCGGGAAGTCCGCGTTCCGCTGCATCCACAGCGTGCAGATCATGTGACGCCTTCGGCGCCGGAGTTCGGGATCGCGCTTAACGGCGTCATCTTTGATTCGGGCACCGGTGAGTTCTGGACGCCTGACGGCAGGCGGGGGCATTCTGCATGGAACTACGATGCAGGCAGTTCAAACAACCAGGGGCGATTCGGCGTCGATTTCAACCATGGTCATGTCCAGCCGACGGGCAAGTATCACTATCACGGCGTGCCGACGGCGCTGGTCGAAGCGCTCGGTGGTGAGCACATTCACGATGGTCATGCGGATCGGATGATCCAAATCGGCTGGGCGTTTGATGGCTTCCCGATCTACGCGCCGTTTGGTTATGAAGATGCGAATGATCCGCACTCTGCGATCGTGGCGCTTACGTCCAGTTATCGCTTGAAGCAGGGAACTCGTCCCGAACCACCCGATGGTCCCGGTGATGTGTATGACGGCACGTTTGCGGCCGACTACGAATACGTCGAGGGCCTTGGCGAGCTTGATGCGTCAAACGGTCGGTTCGGTGTGACGCCGGATTTTCCGGAAGGCACTTACTACTACGTCATCACGGATGCGTATCCATCCATTCCGCGCACGTGGGTTGGCACGCCTGATCCGAGTGTTGTGCGAAGGCCTCCGGGAGATGGTCCTCCCGGCATGCGACATCCAGGTATGCGGCGTCCCGGCATGGGGCGTCCCGGGGACGATGTTGATTGAAGCGTGCGTGGTTCATCCCGAAGTGAATCGTTTGATGCATTCACGTCAGGTCGTGTTCAACTCAGCGTATCCATCAATCGTCAGACGATCCGCTATTCGGGGATGATCATTCCTGGCGTCGGCGGATGATCAGCGCCGTGAGGTCGTCGTCCTGCTCTGCGCCTGCGGCGTGGCGGCGGACTTCGGCTTGCAGGGCGTCGATGAGCTTCTCTGCGGCAAGGTGCTGGTGTTCGCGCACGAACGTGTTCAGGCGCTCCAGGCCGAAGAGCTCTCCCTGAGGGTTGGCCCATTCGAAGAAGCCGTCGGTGACGAGGATCAGTGTGTCGCCGGGCTGGAGATCGATTTCTCTTGCTGGTCCGAAGGGGATGTCGTTGATGACGCCAAGCGGCGGTTCATCTGCGCTCCATTGGCTCAGTTCCCCCGTCTGTGCGTGGTAGAAAAGCAGGGGGCCGTGGCCGGCGGAGAGCATGGACAGCTTGTTTCGCCCCGCATCGAGTTGACCGATGACGGCCGTGATGAATCGCTCTTCGGGCATGTCTTCGTAGAGCAGGGCGTTGATCTGGGTCATCGCATCAGACAGATGGCCCGTGTCAGATGTCGCTGAAGCGCGGAGATATGCGCGATACACACCGACGATGAGCGCCGGGCCGATGCCGTGGCCGGTGACATCCGCGAGCGTGAAGACAAGGCGGCCATCGGGAAGTGCGAACCAGTCGTAGAAGTCGCCTCCGGTTTGATCGGCCGGGAGGCTCCATCCCGCGATCTCGTAGCCCTCGAGTATTGGGGTCGACTCCGGAAGGAGACTTCGCTGGATGTCGCGAGCGATATCCAGATCGCGCTCGATCTTCTCAAGGCGCATTCTGTCCTTGAGCGCTTCGCGCATGCTGTCCTGGGCTTCGGCAAGCCGCAGGTATTCTCTGACTTTGGATCGGATCGTCGCCTGTGACTCGAGATCGCCGGCGCTGATGCGCTCCGTCTCTTCGACCAGCGCCTCGACGGGAGCGCCGAAGCGTCGCGCGAGCACAAATGCGCGGCTGACTCCGAAGACGAGTATCAGGGCGACGACGATAAGCAGCGCGGCTCGCTGCGATCGGACGTTGCCCAGAAGATCGCGCTGCGGAAGCGCGACAACGATCCAGAATGTGTTGCGCCCGACCTCGTATGGCTGGAATCCGACGAGCCAGTCGCGGCCGTCGCTTCGGTATTCGATCGGGCGCTCCGATCGCCCCTGTTCATTCCAGGCTTGCACGGCGTCTTCGAGTGCGGGAGCGCCGAGATCGGGGATCGATGGCAGGCGTGCGTCCGCATCTGGTGTCGCCGAGTCGGGGGGCACGAAGATAAGCGCATCGCGCAGCGCCTCGTCGGTCTGGTATCGCTCGTCGTAGGGCAGTCCGACCACGCTCATGCCGTCAACGCCCTCGCGTTCGACGAGCACGAATGCTCGGCCATTCTTGCTGACTTCGAGCTGTGATGTGAAGCGCGAGATATCGAGCAGCAGGAGATCGAAGGCGACGACGACTGTTTCGGGCTCATCCGGCGCTGATGAATCTTCATTATGAAGATGCGTCGATGCGGTGATGCCGGGATCCTTCGTGATGAAGAAGATCACCGGTTCGGTCCAGAAGACCGGATTGCTGCTGTCGGTCAGCATCGCCTCCCGATACCAGACGCGTCTTCTCGGGTCGTAATCGAGTTGCCCGAAGCTCTCTTCGATTTCGCCGGTGGCGCTGTTCCATCGACGATGAAAGACGCGCGTGCCCCATTCGTCTGCGCGCACCACGCGATTGACCCAGACGTTCGGATCGAGGGCGTCTCGGAGGAGGAGATATTCGACGCCGTTGGAGTCCGCCACCATCATTGATGAGACCTGCGGGTACTCCTCAAGAATGGGGACGAAGAGTTCATTGAGTGAATCAGAATCCGTGGCGTCAAGTGAGCCGCTCTCCGCCCATGCTTTTCCGACAAGGACGTGGGAGCGCACATCGCCGAAGAAGCGATCCAGCTCGGCCGCCACGCGTTTGGCTGTTGGCTCGATGAGAAGTTTTGCGAGATCGTCGACGGTTCGCTCGGCGGAGATCCATGAAACGACAAGGACACCGCCGCCGGTGAGGCCGACGAGGAGCATGAGGCTGACGACGAGGCTTCGCCGGATCGTCGTGGTTCGTTGGGGGGGCGGAGCCGGGTCCATGGCGGGGCATGCTACTTGACGGGGATGGGGAGGCGAGATTCGGGATTGGTTGGGCGGGTCGCGGCGTCAACTCTGAGTGCTCCGGCCATCGCTGCTGGCGGGCGATTAGCGGTCGCACCGACAGTCTCGGACTTGAGCTTCGAGCTTGTCAATCTTCGCCCGAAGCGCATGGAGTGAATCTCCGATCTCCTCCCGCGTGAATCGAGGTTTGATGTGCTTCGGGCAGTTGGCATCCCACGCATCGATGTGGAACAGAATGATGCGTTCCGGCTCGTCGCCGTATTCAGTGTCGTGGAGTTGCGCATGAAGATCGGCATCGTATTCGACGATCTCGGCGCGTCCCCAGATCTTGAGTCGACGCCGGTTGGCGAATTCCATGAGGAAGATGAACGCCTTCGGATTGTCGCTCAGATTCCCAACGGTGATGTACTGTCGGTTGCCGCTGAAGTCCGCGAATCCGAGTGTGTTCTTGTTGAGCGCTTTGAGGAATCCCGGTGGACCGCCTCGATGCTGGATGTATGGCTGTCCATCGGCATTCACGGTCGCGAGAAAGAAGGTGTCGAGCTTCGCGAGGAACGCTTCTAACTCGGAGGTGACGGAGCTGCGCCATCCGGCGCCTTGCTCCATCGAGGCGTATCCCTTGCGAGATCCCATCCGCTCCTGCACAGCTTTGACGCTCGGGGTGAACGCGATGTCACTCACTGGACGTGTCATGATCATCGCCTCCTATCACGGGCGCTCTGAGTGAATGAACCGACAAGCTCAGTGATCTGCGATGGCGCGTCCTCTGGGCTGTAGTGGTTTGCGCCCGAAATGAGATGTATTGGGGCGTTCGGAAAGAGCCACTCAAAGAGCGGCAGAAAGTGCTTTGCGTGAAGAGTTCGATCTTGCTCTCCCCAGATCGCCATCGCCGGCTTTTCGCTGATTGCTTGTTTCGCAGCGGAGCCGGGTGTCTCGAACTCATGATTGCCTGTTGCGAATCCCTTCGCACATCCAATGGCGCCCGCACACTGACTGGGATTTGGGAACGGCGCACGATATGCATCCAGCCACGAATCGGTGATGATCTCGTTTCGCTCGAAGCCGTTGAGCTTGAGCGCCGAGAGCATATTGAAGTCAAGTTGACCGAGCACTTCGTCGAGTGCGCCGCTGGACTCCGCCCGGAGGATCCACTGGAACCACGGTGACTCCTGTGCGTTCGCATGCAGGCGCTCTGGGAGATCGGGCTGGCCGAAGGGTGTTGGCGCATTGATCGAGACGATTCGCCCAATCCGGTCGGGATGGCGCGCTGCCAGACCCATTCCGACGGGTCCGCCGAAATCATGCATGACGAGCGTGATGTTCTGTAGATCGAGATCCAGCACGAGAATCTCGAGATTGTCGATGTGATCCTGCAGCCAGTACGTTCGATCAGAGGGTGTGGCGCTCTTGCCGAATCCCATGTGATCGGGGGCGATCACTCGTGCGCGCTTCGACCACTCGGGAATCTGTTGGCGAAAGAGATAACCCCACGTCGGCTCGCCGTGAAGAAGCAACATCGTTTCTGGTCCGGCGCCCTCATCCACATAATGCATCGAGAAACCGGGCGCATCGGAATAGTGCGCCCGAAAAGGCCACGTGTTTTGAAAGGTCTGTGTAGCGTCGAGGGGCGGTCGTTGGATCGATGGTGCTGCTGTCGAAGTAGACATCACACGCTCCTTGTGGTGATGGCGGTGGTTCGGGCGCTCACTACAACTGCGCCGGGTCGTAATAGAAACGAATGTGCGATGCTTTCCCATCCCTCCATTGGGTCACCTGGACCTGTTTGGGGTTGAAGGTCGAGCCGTCCTTCATGTCCACACGCAGTTCGTACTCGGCGAATGTGACACCATTGCCGTGGTTGTCATCCGAGCCCACGCCAACTGCATGCACTGTGCATCCGTGGTACTCGGCGACACCAGCGAGGATCGTCTTCTCGTTTGCGATAATGTTGTCTTTGCCAATGATCTGAGCTCCACTCGCCTCTTCATTGATTGCGTTGTCCGCATAGAAATCTTCCATACCCTGCACGAACTCGCCTTGTTTCAGTTGCTCGAGGATTTTGAGTTGATTGTCAATAAGATGTGTCATGGGATTGCTCCTGTCTGATTGAGTTCTCGTGGTTCAAGCACATTTACGAAATCGCGCCGATGCAGTCATGCATCAGTGCGACGAGGAGAGGTCAAGCCGGGCAGATGCAGGCTGGCTCGACCTTCGGGAAGTCGATCGCAGGCTGTGCTGCGCGGTTGAAGTAGTTCGTGAAGAGATTGACGATGACATGGCCGATGATCTCGGTGATCTCGGCATCCGAGTAGCCGTCCTTGCGCACGGCATCGAAATCGGCTTCGCTCACGCCTCCGCGCTCGGTGAGGACCGCCTGTGCGAACTTCAGTCCGGCTGCCTCACGCGGATCGGCGGCCTCTCCCTGGCGGCCGCTGAGAATGTCATCCTCACTGAGACCAACTGATTTGCCGATGGCCGAGTGAGCGGAGAGGCAATAGCGGCAGCCATTGGTCTCGGCTGAGAGCAGCGCGATTTGCTCACGAAGGCGCGGCGCGAGTACGCCGGCGCCGAGCGCGCCGCTGAGGCCCAGGTACCCTTCAAGCACGGCCGGTGCGTTGGCCATGGCTTTCGTCATATTGGGAACAATTCCCAGTCTTTTCTTCGTTGCACTGAGTAGTTCGGCAGCATTTCCTTGTGCTTCCGACGGCTCAATCAGGTTCAGGCGTGTCATGGTGATTCTCCTTCTAAAAGGTTGGATGCGAACGACATGCGTGTGTCGGCGCGTTATCTGGGTGTCTCAGCGGACACCTGTGTCTTCGTCGCGCTGTCTGTTTTGATGACTTCGCGCTCAAGCCAGCGGCGCACGAGCGCAGCAATCAGATCATGGTCCTCGTCGAGGGCGAAGTGACCCGTGTCGAGCAGATGCAGTTCGGCGTTCGGAAGATCGCGCAAATAGGGCAACGCGCCGGACGCAGGAAAGATCTCATCGTGGCGGCCCCACGTAATGATGGTCGGCGGCTGATGCTTGCGGAGGTACGCCTGCCACTGCGGATAGCGCGGAGGATTGATGCCGTAGTCGTATG
>JAULKL010339388.1:0-16210 GCA_032355745.1 Rubia rechingeri
AACATGACCAAGTCTAGCATGCCAGATTTCAAAAGACGCACGCGACTGATTTGACTTAACAGTAGACAGTAAAGCAGTTGCACCATAGTCTAAGACATAAAGACTATCTTCAACATGACCGTGACCCAGGGTTTCCCTAGTGATTTTATGCCGAATAATAAATGAACGATCATCAAAGCAGACAAAAATATTTAAATCCCGAGTCAATTTGCTAATGGAAAGCAATTTTTTAGTGATATCAGGCACAATAAGCACATCATAAATAGGCAAAGACTTAGAACGCCAAGAATTTCCAACGTGTGTAATTGGGATTTTAGCACCATTACCAACAGAGACATGGGCAGAACCATCATAGAGTGTCACACGATCAACAACAGTTGGAGATGATGCCATGTGTTTTGTAGCGCCAGAATCCAAAATCCACTTGTACCCATCGTGTCTTCGCTGATGAGAAAGGCCCGTATGTCTCGAAATATCACACTGTCGAGAACCATAATGAGCCATATTACTGAGACCAATAAAAAATTTAGCTGGAAGAGAAAAATATGCCAAAAAACCGCCTGGCGAGTGGACAACACGTGCTGAAAACACAAGAGCGCGTGCGTCTCACTCGCAGAGAGAGAGGGCGCGTTTCTGGCTCCTGGCGTGTGTGGTTCACGCGCTGAGATGGGAGAGCGCATTCTGGCTCTTGGGCGCGTATGATTCACGCGCGGAGATGGAATGCCGGAGATGATGACGCTGTGATGATGAATCGTCGGAGACGATGGATTGGCTACCAGGAAACGCCGCTAAGCACTGAGAGGTTAGCGCAACTGAGAGATACTGAAGTAGTTCGCCGGAGATGATGAATCGGACGCCGGTTGAAGGAGACCATTGGTCGGCGATGAATCTGAAAATGTCGGGAAGAAGCGATCTTGAGAGAACAGTGCCGCTGGACCAGAATACCGCCGGAGGAGAGGATGGGAGGAAAGCTGCCGGAAATTGACGAAGAAGAACACCAAAATACTCGCCGGAGTGACGCCGTAAATTGGCCGGAGTTGCCGGAATCTGGCCGGGTTCTGGACGGAAACCGATGATAGGGTGGTGGAATAAAAAGAAGGGATGCAGCCGAAAAAATAAAAGAAATAAGAAATTAGGCTTTAGGGATTAGGATCAGAACTTGCTCTGATACCATGAAAGAATGATTTCCCGTGATAATAATTATTATTGATGATCAGGAGAATAAATAGAGTACAAAGTAGAAGAGTCCAAGTATAACTCTAAACAAAATCTAATCTAATCTTCTAATTGATTTAGTCTAACAGCGAAGAAGACAAAGAAGAGAGACTGAATATATTAATAAAAATTTTGAATTATATATTTTTCATTAAACTTTCAGTTAATTGCTCAATAAATCCCTCGATTTATCTACAGTTTTTAAAAGAAACCCCGAACAATTTAAAACTTTTAATAATTATAAATTCACCCTATCTAACGGTTAATCGGTATAAAATATGAATTTGTAAACATCAAATCATCTCATTAAATATATTAATTATAAAATAATTTCATATAATGGTAAGACGGTTTAAAATAAGATTTTGCAATAAATTTACAAGAATTCCAGGAAAAGATTTCTTTCTAGGAGAAGAAAAAAACTTTGACCAAAAACCAAATAGCTCATTTATTACTTATAAAATGTCAAAAAAAATTGAAGGGGGAAAAAATCACATCTATTTATCATTTCAGTCAAATCCAATTGAATAATAATAATAATAGACCATGTCAGGTAAGACCATGACTATTTGTCTTAACAATACCTAAAACGGTCATTTCACCATGATGAAAAACGTCAAAATTGTGAGGCCATGGACTCCAAGTGTTGAAAGCATGCATGCTTTACTAAACACTACTAGAAGAGCAACGGGTACATTATTTATTTCGCATTGAGTACAAGATCGAGATAATCTCGAACATTCATCCGTCGGATTTTCTGAAATTCATGCGGCGGATCTAGACTAGCTCATCAAACATGTCGGAAGATATCAGAAAGGATCTGTTAACAAAACCAGATGAGGATATAACAAGAAACCTAGGGCTAGGGAAGAGGATCTGGGATGAATCCAAAAAGGTTTGGGTGGTTTCTGCTCCTGCAACATTCACGAGGTTCACAACGTTTGGAGTTTGTGTCATAACCCAGGCTTTTGTTGGGCACATTGGGGCTTTGGAGTTAGCAGCGTTCAGTTTGGTTCAGAGCGTTATACTCAGGTTTTCATCTGGTTTATTGGTATGTTTTTGTTCTTCTTTTCATTTTTTTATGGAGTTGTTAGGAGTGGTGAATCAAAATGTGGATCCGATTTGAGTTGGTCCCTGTTCTTTTTGCCCGATTAGAACCGAACTAACTTGAACTAAACTAAATTAATCTGGATTTTGTCAAATCAGGAACAGGGCCTTACTTTTGATTTGGTCTTTTCACAAAATTGGAATGTTTGATTTGTTGTTTTGATTGTGTATTTCATACTTCATTATAAATTTGTAGCTTGGATTGGGAAGCGGATTGGAGACCTTGTGTGGACAAGCGTATGGTGCGAAGCAATATCACATGTTGGGGATATATCTGCAGAGGTCATGGATTCTCTTATCAATGGCAGCAGTACTGATTCTTCCTCTTTATATCTTCGCAACCCCGATTTTGAAAGTCTTAGGACAGGATGAAGCCATCGCGAACGAGGCTGGATCCGTCGCTCTATGGATGATTCCGGTGCTATTTTCCACAGTCGTGTCTTTCACCTGCCAAATGTTCCTTCAATCACAGAGCAGAAACGTGATCATCGCATATTTGAGCGCAGTTTCTCTATCGATTCATGTCCTGCTCTCGTGGCTTCTGACTGTGAAATACAAGTATGGACTCACGGGCGCTATGGTATCTACTAATCTGGCTTTCTGGGTACCTTGCATCGGCCAGCTGTTGTTCATCACCGGCGGGAGTTGCAGGCAAACATGGAGAGGCTTGTCTTCCTTAGCTTTCAGAGACATCCTTCCCATTATCAAGCTTTCTTTATCGGCCGGCGCTATGATATGGTAGCTTTTCTTCTCTCATTTTCAGTTCTACATGTTGTACAGATTTATGAACTTACTTTAACTAATAAGAATTTCTTTGTTCATTGTGAGACTTAGTCTGGAGCAGTGGTACTCTTCGATTTTGATGCTTCTCACGGGATATTTGAAGAATGCAGAAATCGCACTTGATGCTTTATCTATATGGTAGTTTCATTTTCTCATCTTCGTTGTATTAATGTAAATGTTAGTATATTTTAGCTGTCAATGAGCATTTCATGTTTTTACACAGCCTTAATATCAATGGATGGGTAACAATGATATCAGATGGTTTTTTATCAGCTGCTAGGTACGTAATGAGTTGAAATATACTTTATTTTATCCATTTTACTCGAGGAGTTCTTTTAACGTACAAATACGTTACTGATTATATATCATGAATATGTTTAGTGTTCGAGTGGGCAACGAGTTGGGACGTAAAAGCGTGAGTGCAACGCTGTTTTCTATATGGGTCATAGTGTTGACATCGTTCGGCTTTGGAGTTATATTCTTCGTGCTATTTCTTTTCTTTCAAGAACCATTGGCTTACATGTTCACTGGGAGTCCTATAGTGGCCAAAGCGGTTGCTGACTTATCATATGTGTTAGCATTTTCGATACTCTTAAACAGTGTTCAGCCTGTCCTTACAGGTATGTTAATTTTTTTTAAAATAAGTAATAGTAGCAAATAACTTGATTTGAAATAAAGATATTCACACTCTTAATACTTCATGTTATTCCAATTTTCAGCTATAAATTCATATGCATCTATGTTTTCCCTTTTCTTTTTCAATCTCTTACTACTTGCTTTTAGTGTTTAAATTAATATACAATTTTATAGAAATTACTTTTCAGCCTCTTGTCTATCCTTTCACTCAGTCATAGTATTTTATTAACTTTTATAATTTTGTGCAAAATTGATAAAGCTTGATTGGAGACAATTGAAAAAACAGTATTGTCTAGCATTTTGAAAATATCTTTTGAACACTTTGCAATTTTACTAACCAATATTGGTCTTAAATGCAGGGGTGGTGGTTGGGTCTGGATTGCAAAACATTGTGGCATACATCAACGTTGGTTGCTACTACTTGTTTGGGATTCCCACCGCCTTTGTACTTGGTTACGTCATCAAATGGCAAGTTCAAGTGAGTGTTTACTATATAACTCAATTTAATTATCAAATTAATAGAAAATGACATGTTTTAAGTACTATTTGAAATGCTAATTTGATCATAATTGACAACTAATTTAACATTTGTGACCTTGATTATAGATTATTGTATTCGCCAAGTTATTAGAGAAACAAATTAATTGAGGAATTCCTGTAACAATTATAGAATCATTTGATTTGTTTGTCTATCTGGGTAGTTTATTTTAGTCTGTTTTAGTTTTTTTTAGCTTGCTCGGTTGATTTTTATTTTAAATTTTAATCTGTTACTTCTATGAAAATAAATGTTTTTATTTTATGTTTTCTGCAAGCTTCACATAGTTCCATTGATTTTTAATTCACATAGTGCAAATTTTACTAAGAGCTTTAAAGGTATGCTTTCTAATGATATTACGCATTCAGGGTGTATGGATTGGAATGCTACTTGGTACATCGATGCAGGGTATTATACTTCTTACAATTATATTCAAAATTGATTGGAATAAACAGGTACTTTTTTTAATAATAAGATATTTATTTCATTTTCCTTATTATCTTCTTCTTTCTTTAAGGATTTGTTAGATGAATATATTGAGATATATAAGCATATATTTTACAGGTCTTAGCCGCTCAACAACGAATCAACATGTGGTTTGTGCAATGAGAAACTTCTCGGATCAATTATCTATCTAAGAGCAAAATGCTCTTTTTTAATTATTGGCCTTATTAATTTCATAATTAGATAAACATATTTCAAGTCGAAGAGCAATTATCAGATAGAGATTAATGAGTTATATTCCATACAAACTATAGAAGATTTAAAAATTACAGAATTTACAGTTCAACAAATTATGTCGTTGTGATGATTATTAGTATTGAAATTTATTGTCACAAATTAATACTAATACAATTGATAGTAGACTAGTAATATATTTTCAATGTCATTTCCAACAGTTGGATTCAACGTTGTTTGTCAAAAAAACAACTTCAAATTAATATCGTCAACCTCTCTAAACTTTCCCAGCCACAGAAAACAGACCAACCCCTAACCTTAGGGGCCGCCGCCGCCACCACCAAATCTGGCGGTCCACCCTTCCCCCCTCCTCTTCAGGCGTAGCTTGTATTTCCCGCCTGCACTAGTAGTAGATCTCTGTCGGAGCAAGGAATCGGGACAGACGACGGAGAGGAAACTAGTCGTGGCCACTCATCGTGCGAAGAAGCCAAACAGTGGCGCCGATCACTGTCGCCGGAGAAGGAGGAGCTCTCGTCTTCCCGGCTCATAGAAGCGCTTAGCATGTCGGATCCGGAGCTGCGGCAGGGCTCGGTGTCACATGTAAGAGGTAGCAGATCTTTGCGCAAGGGCTTGGCTCGACTTTTCGTCGGTGGTGCACGACGGCATAACGATGCTGAGGGTGGCGCACGGTGGCGCAAGATGGTGGCGCACGGCGGCGCAAACCCGTCCTGTGCATAGTGTGAATCCATATCCGGTGCACAACTACTCAAAATGATGGCTTATTCGGACATCATAGCGTAAAATCTCGGTAATATTTTTCTAATGGTAACTGGCGGAAACGTCGCAGACGACGATTATTAATCGTGGGTCATATCCATTCATATAGGGATATGAATGGTGGCGGGTTCGGTCAGATCTGGAATGGCTGGACTATGCCATCATATTGGGCTAAATGAACATGATTGCTGGTTTTACTTTAGTTGGGCTGATTAACCCATTTCTGGTTCCGGTGTCTTTGTTCCTTTGCTCTGATTTCAACTTAGTAATTCTATGTTTATTTTCTTCTTCTCTCTTAGTTACATGGAAGGCGGTTTTCAAATTTGGGTCATTTTTTCTAGAGTATTAGATCAGGAAGTCTCTGCCAACTAGGTTCTCCGACGACCTTTCAATCGGTAGAACATGGTTGGCTTCTGATCTTCACTCCAAAGATATTGGTTTAGGAGAAATCCAAGTCAAAAGTAGCTAGACAACATAATTTTAGCAAAACCCTCTAACGTTAAAAGAGTAGATTAGTATATTGAGGCTAGTTTAGACATTTTAGGATAGACCGACATATATTGAAAGTCCAAATTGGCTTGGGTTAGAGATCTTCATGCTTTTAAGATAGATATGTCAAATCTAATGTGTGCTACTGTGACTGTTTGAGTTGGGACGCTGGCTTGAACCGAGACAACTATCCGGTGGGTTGAGGTCGAGATTTTCGAAGGTAATCACGGTATAGATGGACCGCTTCATTCAATGCAAAACCTTCCATTCAACCAGCAAGGCAACCAAAGTGTTGGGTTCGACTGACCAGTCACAACTCGGGTTCTCCCCCCCCCCCCTTCCCCCAATAAATGATGGTATTTAAGTCTCTATATGCCAAGTTGGTGTGGAGCAAGCGTTGATACACCATGTTGGTGTGCAGCTCCAGTGGGAGGCTCACCCCACTCACTCTGTGTGAGTCAAGCATGTGGGAATTCGACCCACCTTGTAATAGATAGGCTATTCTCGTTTTAGCTGTGGTGTTTTATGTTTATCAGTTCCTCAAATGTAATAGAAGGCAGACTAGGAGTAGTACTAGTTTATAACAAAAATTAGATAAACTAACAATGGTGATCGTGCATACGATCGACCACAAATTTGTAACCCATTTCTATACCTTAATGAGAAGGATCCGGTCTATTTGTTTTTAAAAAAACATGTTTGTAAAGGGTTGTCAATTTTTTGTTAGAGCGTTGATATTAGAGGTGGTCTTTTTTTTTCTTTTTCTATTTTATCAAAGGTGTTCACATTCTCATTAGAATTGTTAAATTGTTAAATTTGTATGGCAGGTCTAGACCGCACAACTCATAGTAAACAATTATAACTAATTTTTTCAAAACATTTTTTAAACTAGAACACATGATTTAGCTCACACTGTGGTGGGGGGAAGGGGGCTCCCAAAATAGAAATAGGACAATAGAAAGGGAAAATGAAAAATGACAAATTTGCCCTTAAATTTTACGTTTTTAACTAGACGGAAGGGTCACGACTTAGCAGTTTTTTTAGTTGAGGTGTCAAAAATGTTCAAAAAAAAGAAGATAATTAAGGGGTTAAATGTGAATAATCGAGGGAGTTCAGGGGCCTCTCAAGTCGTTTGCCTAAAAAAATTAACTATGTGTTATCCTATTTTCAATTGTGGATTGTCATGCTAAAAAATTCTCTCTCTTCTCTCTAATCTAATACTTAAATCTTTCCTACTGATAAAGTACCTATTGTTACTTTCTAGCAGAAGGTCATGGCGGATCTACCGTTGCTCGCCGCTGAAACTACAACCTTCGCCAAGATGTTGTACTCTCGTCCCTCCCCCTATCCCTAAAACTCCCCTTTGTTCCCAATCTAAACTCATTCACTGAGCTAAAAGCAGATTTGGTTTGTCTACTCCGAACAAGAAGTATAAAAGCTAGCACTCCACTATAGCAATGCTCTAATTGGGAAATTCACAAGAGGCCAGCCCACAATAGAGCATCTATACTCTTCCTTTAAAACAGTCTGATTCAAGAAAATTTCAAATCGTCTTGCTGGATTTCAAACACGTGTTGATAAGTTCGAGCTTAAGGATGATTTCCAGTGATGCTGGATAAAAAGGGAGTTGGATGATGAGTGGTAGCCCCATGAAAGTATTTAGGTGGACTCTAGAATTCTCACCAAATTCATAGTCCTCAATTGTGCCGGTTTGGATTATGGTTAGAAATGCTCCTCTCTACTATTACAATACCTCTTCATAAGTAGCTATATTAAGATGGATGCAACAATTGAGGCCTTGACCAGGCCATCTGCTATCAAAATTTGCGTAGAAATTAACCTTTTGAACAAGCTACCAAAGAATAATAAGCTAGGAACCAACCCCCCCGGTGACAATAAAAGGTATATTATGGAGTGTGAAGATAGCCCAGCTTACTGTACCCATTTTCGTAAACTAGGTCATGAAGTTTTGAACTGCAGGATTAAGCATCCTGAAGAAAACCCTAGGCCTAATTGGAAACCTACTAGTAAAAAATTTAGAGAACCATTATCTGCATTAGATTACCTCCAAATAGATCAAGACCTAGATTCAACTAAGCCTGCAAATGAGAACATTCAAATTACCACTAGTACATCAGGTACAATACTCGTAAGGTCATCAACACATAACACACATGTACCCTCTCCTAAGTTACTAAATGCAGAACAAGCAATTAACTTGATCACTCCATCTTCTAAAAAACAATCATCCCAGCACAAAAGTAGTTCCTCACTCACCCCAAGTTATGTTAGGAACTAACTTGAAGTATAAATAAATGAAATTCACTCACATCAGGAAAAGTCACTACATGTTAAGCCAAAATCGAAGGATCATTGACAAATTAAATTTTAATAGATGTATGTGCTCAGACAATGGTAATATTTGGTTGATGTGGAATGATAAGGTAGAATATGTTTTTAATAGTCAATTCAACCGGTTTCTGAGGATTGGGTTGAACCTGCTAGATTTTAATATGAGCACGGAAATCCTTTTTGTGTGTGCACTGACAAACAGATTTGGTAGGGTTAAATTATGGTCTGATCTAAGAATAATTACAGCCTAGTTCTATTCAAATACTCAACATATTTACCTCGGATCATGCACCCATGTTACTAAAAATTGGTAGCCAGATAGACTCATTCCCCAGGCCTTTTAGGTTTTTAGATGCTTGGATATTGGGACCAGATTTTAAAAACCCGGTAAATGAAACTGGAACCTGTCCTGCTGATTCTCCACAACAGGCCCTTTTCAAAAAAATCACAAGATTAAAACCAATCTTAAAGACATGGAACATAAAAAAAAGGTAGGAAATTTTGATAACAGTGTTATCAAAGCTGAGGAAGATCTCAGAATTGCAGAGATCAACGTCCAGGAAACCAATTCACAAGCTGATTTCATGCAAATCAGTAAACCAAAGCTATTTACTCAGAACTCTTATACAACAAGAAACCTTTTGGATGCAATCCGCATGGTTCTCCAAAACACAACTTCTTTTTCCATAAGCCTGCTCAAGAAAAGAGATCAAAATCACAAATCACAAAGATAAAAAAAACTCAAATGGAGTTGAGCTGGAAAATCACACTCAAATATGATAGGAACTACTTTTCTGAGTCAGATTCCATCATTAATAACTGATGCTCAGAACCTTGAACTCATTAAAATAGCCACTTTAGATGAGATTAGAAGCACTGTTTAATCTAAACCAAAATGGAGCCCAGGTGTCAGAGTCTCACATCATATAAGATCATGGGTCACCCCTACATAGTACCAATTGATTTTATGATAAGAACTCATGATTCTAATATGGTATCAGAGCCCAATATTGGCCCATAACCCCTTTATATCCACGTTTGCGAGATGATTAATACCGCTACACGTGAGAGGGCGTGTTAGAGTCCCACATGGGTGGTTGACAGATTTATTACTCAATATATAAAATCATGGGTCACCCCTACATAGTATCAATTGATTTTATGATAGGAGGGGCGTGTTAGAGTCCCACATCGGTGGTTGACAGATTTATTACTCAGTATATAAAATCATGGGTCACCCCTACATAGTACCAATTGGTTTTATCATAGAAGCCCACGATTCTAATAAAATATTTACTACTGCTGATTTTTGAATTCTAAGAACAGAGCAACCTCTCAATCAAGGATTGAGGATGCTCAACAAATGAACCCCTATGCCCCTATTTGTACTAGAAACTGAGGTCGGTTTCACCCCAATCCTATGGTGAATTCCGTTTAATTTCCCTCAAATCCGCCGCTATTTTTACTGTACCTCCTTACAGCTGTGATTCTGCCTTCTTCTCTTTTCTTCTTGCAGTGAAACCTCACCTCTGCTTCATCACCCATGAACCGCCTAATATTTTTCATACCTTTCTCGGCCTTATCTCTTCTTCTTCTTCTTTCCTTTTTCTTCTCCTTTGCTTTCCCTTTTTTTTCTCTTTTCGTTTTCTTCTTTCTGCGTTTTTGTTTCCAGGGTTTAATTCCTGTTGTGATTTTCTTTCAACTCATTCTTGGGCTGAGTTTATTATACAACCCAATTGAGTCTTAATTAAAATGGCTGAATGACCCTCTTTCTCTTCTTTTTTTATTTTTTTTCTTTTCTCCTTTGGATTTTGGGCTGAATTTGTTTCGGCCCAAATCAATCTAAAGGCTGAAATGGCCTTTCTTCTTTATTGTTATCCCCCCCCCCTTGTTTATCGTTTTCTTTTCCTCTTATTTTTTCTTTTACTTAATTATTATCCCCTTAGTTAATAATATTTAATTTATTTAATCATTTTGCATTTTATTAATTATTACCATTATTATTATTATTTAACCATTTAATATTATTAAAAAATATTTATATTTTTTTATAACCTGAATATAATTTAAAATTAAATTAACATCACATTATATATATATTATAATATTACATTCTTATTTGATACTCTACTAATGTATCTTTATTTTAATAAAATAAATATTGTCCTACTTGCTTCTAGGACAAGGGTCTCACAATTTCATTAGTGTTTATGTATGGAATGTCAAGTAAGGGTTGGCCGTTGATTAGTTAAGTTCTTCCCATTTCATTAGTGTTTATGTATGGAAAGTCAAGTAAGAGTTGATCGTTAATTTTTCAAGGTCAAACATTTTCATTACTGTTTATGTATGGAAATTTAAGTGAGGGTTGACCGTTGATTAGTTATGTTATAACCATTTCATTAGTATTTATGCATGGAATGTCAAGTAAGAGTTGATCGTTTAATATTCAAGGTCAAACCTTTTCATTAGTATTTATGTGTGAAAAGTCCAATAATGGTTGACTATTGAATAAGTAATGTGAAACCTTAATTATTAGTGTTTATTTTTGTAAAGCCAAGTAAGTGACATTCGTTGATTAGTCGAGATCAAACATTTTCATTAGTGTTTATGCAGGGAAAGTCAATAAGAGTTGACCATTAATTAGTTAAGTTCAAACCTTAGTTATTACTATTCATGTATGAAAGGTTTTGAGCATTGATTAGTTAAAGTCAAAACATTTTATTTATGTTTATATGTGGAAAGTCCACTAAGGGTTGACCGTTGATTAATTATTTTATATAATTATGAATAAGTAGTATATTAAATTTTCTTCGGTGAAAAAATAAACTTTATTTATTGATATTCGACTTTGATCAAATATTACTCGAACTCTACGTTTAATTTATTTCATTTGAAAATATAGATATAAAGTCATAGTTGAAAGTATAGTTATAAAATCTTTTAGTAATTTAAAATAAATGGAGTAGCATAAAAAAATTACAACATTATATTTTAGTTTTGTTTAAAAATAAATTATATTTTTAATATATATATATATGTTCACTTATTTTAAATTGTGCGTCGCGCGGGTATTATCAATCTATTCATATACTAATAAATAAAATAATAATACTAACAATAAAATATAAAGGGTGAATGTGAATTTGCGAATGTATAAGTTTAATTTTTCATTTAGAATGTTGAATATTGTTTTTACATTGCATATACTCCCCCCCCTGTTTTGCTGGAAGTGGCATGGTAGTTCTAGCTTATTGGATTAATGCTATGGGTAGGATGTGGCTTAAAGTTTGTTTTTTCGACTGATGGATATGAAATTACTGTTCACAGATGGGTTTGATCCCCCAAAAATTAGCTTAATTATTCCCCAAAAAATACTTAGTGAAAAGTAGGGAATTTTCCCTACTCTTTTCAAACATTACAGAAAATGTCTTATCCCTACTGGTGCTGCTGATAGATTTTAAAAGCAACTAAAGTAGAGTCCAAAATAGATTATAAGTCATGAACCTGAACATCTCTTCTATACAAATACACCAGAATTTCCTATACTCTTATATCTACAAACTGAGCATTAAATTGAAGTAATTTCCATTTGATCTTCATCCTGGCAGCAATGGATGAAGATTCAGCAGCTGCTCGCTGCTTGATGAACCGCGTCATGAAATAGGCAATTTTCTTCTTCAACGCCAGTAGCAAGGAAAGATTGCCCACAATCGACGCATAGAGGTTGCTCAAGGGTGGAATACCTCGATCCGCACGGTAAGCCGTATCAATGCCCTGCAAAATTCACAACTAACTCAAGGCCTACAAAGGAATTTGAGCTCCAAGCACAGGGGGAATACAAGAAGAAAAGGTGTGCATATCAACAAGGAACTTGCAGTGGCAATCCCTCTAAAATTGTGCACAACATAAAGAGGCTATGTAGCTGCGTTGGGTGTTAGCCCAGCAGCCATTCATCGATGGATCAAATAGGGTGTCATTGGCAGCCATTCGCAGCCACTCGAGTGCCGCAAAACCAAGAATCTCATAAATCAATCAACTTCACTGGTTATACTACTCAATTTCTCATTTAAAGCATGACACAAATTCAGGAAAAACAGCTTTATGGATATGCATCATATTATTCACATCGATGAGAAATGGTTTTTACATAACCAAAGTGGCTGAGAGGTATTATCTTCTCCCATAAGAAGAAGAGCCTCACCGAGTGGTGCAAAATAAGAGGCTCATATAGAAAATTATGTTCCTATGTATCGTATGTTGGCTTACCATAACAGATGGAGGGGATATTCTGTTTGATGGGAAAATAGGAATTTGGCCTTTCAGCGAAAAATTGGCAGCAATCAAAGATAGCAAGAATGGGCCAGCTGGAACTTTAGAGACCAAACCAATCAAGTCAGTAGACAGAGATGTAATCAAAGAGTTCATGTTGAGCAAATTAGTTCCAGCAATCATATATTAGCACAGGTCTAAAAAACCGATGTTAAATTTGCACCGGTTTTATATAGCATCGGTTTTTTATTTGCACCAATTTTTAGAAAACCGATGTTAAAATTGTCGCCAGTTATTTATTTGCAATTGTAATTGGGCGATGTCCGCAGCTGCACGCAACTGCTCTATTAGTTTGATTTGGGAAAAACAACACTCGAATTGGTCGCTGACCGCAGCTGCGCGCATCCGCTCTAATACTTCACTACAAATAGTAAAACATTAAAAAATATTTTCACTAAATGTATGATACAGAATTAATAATCTATGAGACTAAACATAACTATCCCAATTATAACTATCTATGCGACTAAACATAACTTCAGCTTAAACTAGCAATTAAATCACGTGGCATATACACATCAAATCACAAGGCTAATTCACACATATATGGTCCTTAGAAATGCTCAGATGTACCCTATCATACCATATGGAAAATGTGTCATGTTTTGATCCTTAACATCACCCCTCCAAGCCTTGGATCCCGCTCCGCTAGTTAAGAACTGTACTGGGCTGCATCAAAATGGCAAAATATTTAGTATTTCTCCTCATTATTTCCTTTACATTCAAGAAACTTGGAACCAAGTTTTGTTGCACCTTTTGTCATCACTTATGTGTTCTAGGCAATGGTCATGCACATTCATATAAAGCTCCACATTATTGAAAAGATCAGGTGAACTGCTTGAAACATAGAGGAATGCACAAACGTGAGAACACTACGCAATGATCAGTTGTTATTTAGTTTGAGTTGTCTATCTACCTTAGATTTAGCATCCTTAGTAGGTAAGTGTAGAACAATATACAATTTCCCTGCAAGCAACAAGGACCTCAACATGCATCTCAAACACATGCAAGAAGCTTATAAGTAAAAAGGGCCATTCACTTCAACTCAATAAAAAGTTAGCTGATTAAAACTATCCACAAGGACCTCAACATGCATCTCACCCTTTGCACACTCTTATAAAAAATAAACAACAACAATTTTCAAACAATTGCATACGGATTAGTAAAACACTAACCTAATATCAGCAAATAGTCAAATGCAATTATTTAAAGAGAAACGTCAAGGTCAGTTGCTCACCTCGTTCAATAAAAAATCAGATGAACCACCTGCCATTTTTCACAGTAAGATTGATGCTCTTGACATCCTGAAGATAATCAAACTAGAAGAGGGAAACAACATACATCAACAAATCAAAGAACTAATGCAATCTAATCCTAAAAATAGTGAATCACTGATTTAGCAAGGACCCAACGACAGATTTTAGAGGTCGGACACTAGATATTCTCAGAGTTTTGGACCCTGTAGAAGCTCTCGGGGATGGAGATGGACAGCTAAAGACCGGTGGCGACTAGTGCTAATGGCAGCTCGTGGTGGAGTTATCTGGATTTTTTCATATTCAGTTTTTAACCAATTTGAACTTATTAGAACAGAAAAATGTAGCGCAACCATTAGTCACGTGTTTGTGTCTATAATGTTTTCATTTTTCCTTAATTACATTATTGCTAGGCCTTGTTGTCCAAATTTTCGAGCCTTATTAGATAATCAGCAATCTCTGATCATCTTCTAGTGCCAATGAATGTTTGCACTTGACAGAAAGTTTGGAATCTTAAAGTGAAAAGGGAGAGAAAAACACCAATACACACGCATTCAAAAATGCTAATTAAATCCTTAATTCTTGGAAACTGAATCGTAGAAACAAAGCTTACCGGAGCGGCGAAGAGAGGGCGGTTGTTGGTGTCTGGAGCGGTTAGCTTGACGGAGACTAGGCCGCCGGTGCTGGTGCCGAAGAAGACGTCGAAGTAATCGGCGAGTCGGACATCTGGACCATCCAAATTTTGAAGCTCCTACTCCAGAAACTCTAGGATGACGGCAGGGATGATCCCTCGAATGCGACCACCATCAATACTCAACACGGTGGTGGTCTTTCCACCTCCGGACGGTGGAATTGTTGCAGTATCCGAACGGTGATGGTCTTTCCGCCTCAACAAGGTGATGGTCTTTCCACCTCCGGACGGTGGGAGTGATGCAGTATCTGGACGGTGATGGTCTTTCCGCCTCTGGTGCGGCGCGATGGACGGTGATGGAGAAAGAATGATTTATGAATCGGGTTGGGATTTGGGTAAGGGTTTGGGATTTAAGAAGTTAGAATTAATTGCAAAAAGGTCCCAAATCTCACCTCTTCTCGTAATGATCTCCACCAAATTTTGATTTCCTTGTTTTTAGATTCCTTCTTCCTCTTTAGAAATTCTCTTTAGAAACCCTATAGATTAAAACCATACAAACAAGTTAAAAACATGAACTAATTTTTCTTTTTCAAAATTTGTAAAGATTTTAAAATAAGAAGAAAATGAAGAGAACGAAAGTCAACACTTATTGCTTCTACACGGTCTTGGAAAATTTATTGTGGCCCAAAATTATGTTACCTTATAATCAATTTCTCCAAAATACATGATTTTTGTTATTCTTTCCTAAATAGAGAAATATTAAATAAATGAATTTTCTGGTGAAATGTTGGAAAGCGCTAGTACATGTTCTAAATTAACTTAGAGTTAGTTACTTGGAAGTAAGAAAAAGAAATCGGAAAAGATTTACAAATATGTTCTTGTGCCTGAATATTGATAAATACTATGTTCTGGACTTGGAAAATATAATGGGGTGTACAGGGTAGCATCATGTTTGAGCGGATTTCAATTCGGAGTTACGAGTAAAGTTTTTACCTTTTGCATTTAGGTCCCTCCCAGAAAGTTGAAGTTGTAGAATCACGAAATCGGCAACACCAAAATGCAATTCAATAATATACGATTGCGAATTATTGCTTGTACACAATTTTGGAAAATTACATTGTGGCCCAAAATTGTGTTTCCCCATTATTCATTGCTCCAAACTACATGATTTTTGTTATTCTTACCTAAATATAACAATATTAAATAATATATATTTTGGTGAATTGTGAAAAATCACTAGTAGATGTTCTAGAGTAACTTGGAGTTCATTACATAGAAGTAAAGGAGAGAAATCAGAAAGGATTACGGATATGTTCTTGTGCCCGATCGATGAAAATATTCTGTTACAGATTTGGAAAATAAAATGGGGGTGTATAGGGAAGCACCACATTCGAGCGGATTTCAATTTGGAGTTACGAGTAAAGT
>JAULKL010340394.1:0-16162 GCA_032355745.1 Rubia rechingeri
CTCGACAGGGATCGATCGACATGTCTGATGTGAAGAAAATCGCCGTGATCGGCGCAGGACAGATGGGCGGCGGCATCGCGCAGGTCGCGGCGCAGGCGGGGATTGAAGCGGTTGTCTTCGATGCGCAAGCTGCGGGCCTGGAAAAATGCAAGGCGCTTCGAGCCAAACTCTTCGCTCGCGCGGTCGAGAAGGGCAAGATGACGCAGGATGATGCGGACGCCGCGACGGCGCGCATCAGCTACGTCGAATCGCTCGATGGCCTGAAAGGCGCTGACTGGGTGATCGAGGCGATCGTCGAGGACAAGGGCGTCAAGTTCGATCTCTTCAACACGCTGGCGCAGATGTTCCCTGATGAAAACGTTGCGCTGGCTTCGAACACCAGCTCGATCAGCATTACGGAGATCGCGACCAGCGCCGGCGATGCGGCTTCGCGCGTTGTGGGCATGCACTTTTTCAATCCCGTGCCGGTGATGAAGCTGGTCGAGGTGATCAAGGGCATGCAGACGAGTGACGCGATCGTGGATCGCACCGTTGCGCTTGCTGAGCGCATGGGCAAGACGCCGCTGAAGGCGAATGATCGGCCGGGATTCGTATCGAATCGCGTGCTGATGCCGCTGATCAACGAGGCGTTTTATGCATTGATGGAAGGCGTGGCGGAGCCGGAGGCGATCGACGGCATCATGCAGCTCGGCTGCGCCCATCCGATGGGTCCGCTGCGTCTGGCCGATTTCATCGGGCTGGACACGTGCGTGAACATCATGAACGTGATGCTCGAGGGGCTGGGCAATCCCAAGTACGCCCCCTGCCCGTTGTTGAAGCAGTACGTCGCGGCAGGCCGTCTTGGCGACAAGACGGGTGTGGGCGTGTACGACTACTCGAAGTGATGTGAGGCGAAACGCCGGACTGATCCAACTCAGGGCGCCGGAATCATCGTCATCGGCAGGGCCGTGTGAACCTTCGAGCGGCTCTTGCGGGCGTTGGATTCCTTCTCTGCATCGGCGATATTTCGGATTGCGTCTGCACGATCGAGCGGGAAGTCGATGCGGCAGAACAGGCCTTCACGTTTGTAGTCGAAGGTCGCCTTGCCGCCGAGTTCGTAGGCGACGAGGCCTCGAAGCAGTTCCGTGCCGTAGCCAACGCCGACGGCTTGCGTGATCGGCGGGCCGCCGGATTCGAGCCAGTCGATGCGGAGCGCTTCCTCGCCGCCATCGCCGACGAGTCGCTCCCAGGAGACGCACACGGCGCCGGCCGTCGACGAGAGCGCGCCATACTTGGCGGCGTTGGTGGACAGTTCATGCAGGCTCATGCACAGGGGCGAGGCGGCTTCCGGTCTGAGCATCATATCGGGGCCGGAGATTTCCACGCGGCCCGAGTCGCGGCTGGAAAAGGCTTCCATGGTGCGCGTCACCAGTTCGCGCAGCGAAACGCCATCCCATCGCTGCACCGCCAGCAGCTGATGCACGCGCGACAGCGCCTTGATGCGTCCGACGAATGCGTGGCGGAACTCCTCCATGGTCGAAGCTGATTCGAGCGTGCAGTCTGCGATGGAGATGACAGACGCGAGGTTGTTCTTCACGCGATGATCAAGCTCGCGCATCATGCGTTGCTGGCGGCGCTCGGCGCGCTTGGCTTCTTCGATGTCGGCGTGCGTGCCCGCCGCGCGCACGGGGGCGCCATCGGCGTCTCGTTCGACGACTTTGCCGCTGGTGAGCACCCATTTCCACTCGCCCATGCTGGTTCGCAGGCGATGCTCGACGCAGTATTGTTCGCCGCTGACAAGATGGGCCTCAAGCGCCTCCTTCGCCTTCGGCAGATCGTCCGGGTGAACGAGGCTCTCCCACGCGCTGAGATCCGGCGCCAGTTCATGACGTTCATACCCGAGCATGGTCGCCCATCGTTCATTGATGATCAGGCGGCCCGTGCGGATGTCCCAGTCCCATAGACCGAGTTCGGCGCCTTCGACGGCGAGTTCGAGTCGTTCCTCACTGGCGGCAAGCGCTGCTTCATCGCGCAGTCGCTCCAACTCGGCGACGGCTCGTGATGCAAAGACCTTCAACAGCGTCTCAGCTCTATCCGTGTTTGAAGTCATCGGCTTGTCGTCAAAGACGGCCAGCAGGCCCATGACGTCGCCGGTCGAGGCGATCAGCGGCACGCCGATGTAGCTCTGTGCATTGAGAGTCACCAGATCCGGATCATCGGGAAAGAGCGTTTGCAGATCTGATGTGAAGCTCTGGATTGATCCGGCCAGCACTGTCTCGCAGGGTGTGCCCTTGAGCGGATACTCGACGCCGGACTGGAGAGATTCATTCTTGGAAACAGCGATTGCGCGAACGAACTCGGGCGCATCCGGATTCAGCTCACCGACGATGGCGAACTGAACATCGAGCGCCTGCGCGAGATGATTGACGAGCGATTCGAAGAAGGCCTCGCCGACATCTTCGGAGACGCCTGCGGCGATGCTGTCCAGCGCTTCTTCTGATTTACGAAGCTCGGAGACATCGCGACCGGCGCCGATGACGCCGGTGACGACGCCTTCGTGCTCATCCATCTCAGGTCCGGCGACCCAGGAAAGTCGAAGGGTTCGACCTGTTCGAGCGATGAATCGATGTTCAGCGTGTTGATAGTCGCCGGCGATGGCGGCGCGAAGGCGCTGCGCGAACTCATCACGATCCTCGGGATGCACGATGCGCAGAAGGCTTTCCGGGTCGGGAAGCTCCATGGCGGTGTAGCCGAGCAGTTTGGTGAATGAATCGGTGATCCAGTCGAGCTGTGCGTCGCCGTCAGGCCGCACGCTGTAATGGAACACAAAATCGGATGTCAGCTCGGATACGGCGCGATAGCGCGCTTCACTGCGCCGGATCGCCGCCTCGTCGCGTTTGCGTTCGGTGATGTCCGACATGGCGCCGATGATGCGGATCGCCTTGCCATATTCGTCACGCACGATGACGCCGAGATCGACGACGTCGCGCCACTGGCCGTCGCCGCGATCGAATCGATACTCCGTGGACCATCGGTTGTAGTTGGAGTCGATCGCCGTGCGCACACCTTCGAGACATCGCGGCAGATCATCCGGATGCACGTGCTCTTCCCACCATGTGATGTCGTCGCCAACCTCGGCGCCGATGGAGAAGAGCTCCGCGTATCGATCATTGCGCCAGACTTCATTCGTGGTCAGATCCCAGTCGAAGATGGCGTCATTCGTGGCGTCCATGACGTGCTGGAATCGTTGCTCTGATTCCTCCAGCGCCTGGGTGGCCTTCTTTGATTCGGTGATATCCAGATGTGTGCCGGCGGCGCGCAGGGGCGAGCCATCCTTGTCCCACTCGACGACGCGCCCGCGATCGAGCACCCAGCACCACGATCCATCCTTGCGGCGCATGCGGTATTCCGCTTCGTACTGCGGCATGATGCCTGCGAAATGCGCCGCCAGTGCGCATTCGCAGATGTGTCGATCATCCGAATGTATGCGGCTCGTCCACTCGCTCACATCCTCGTCAATCTCATCAAGGCGCCAGCCAAGCATGGTCGCCCATCGCTCGTTGACGCGCATGCGATTCGTCTTGATATCTCGATCCCAGAGGCCCAGATCGGCGCCGCGCAGGGCCAGCTCGAGCCTGCGCTCGCTTTCCTGCTGCGCCTGCTCGGCTTCGACGCGCGCCGTCACATCGCGCGCCGCGCCGATGACGCCGATGATCTCGCCCGTCCGCTGGTCGATGTGCGGCCTGTTGATCGTGTGCAGCCAGACGCGGCGTCCGTCCACGGTGCGATAGGGAACGGTGGCCTCAACCGTTTTTCCGGCGCGAACATCGGCTCGGCGCGCGAACAGGTCGTCGAGGTATTCCGGCTCAACGAGCGCCGGGGCGCCGCCGCTGCGCTTGAACTCCGCCAGAGCGCACCCCATGCTTGGGTCAAACGAGTCCGTCACCCCCGCGAGCGTGCCGTCTTTCGGGCCGAGCTCCACACGGTAGGTGTAGTCGGAAGTGACTTCGGCGAGCGCCCGGTGGCGCGCTTCGCTCTCGCGCAGGCGATCCTCCATCGCGCGGCGCTCTCGATAGTCGATCACTTCTGAAAGGATGTACGCAGGATTGCCTTTGGCGTCTCGACGAAGCGCGCAGTGCGTCAGTGTCCAGACATCGCTGCCATCTTTGTGGACGTATCGCTTCTCAAGTTCGATGCGCGGGATCGTTCCAGCGAAGAGATCCACAACGGCGGTTTCACAGCGCGAGACATCTTCAGGACGCATCAGATCCCGAAACAGCAGGCCCTCGATCTCGTCGCATGTTCGGCCGAGCAGGCGCGCGAAGGCGTCGTTGACAATCTCGTACCGGCCTTCAACGTTGACGATCGCCATGCCATTGGGTGACTCTTCAAACAGGGCGCGATAACGCGCCTCCAGGGCGCGCCAGCCGAAATCTTCGACGAGGTGCTTGCGAAATCGAATGTGGCGAACGCCCAGCGCGATCGCGGCGATCGCGACCAGCGCGCTGAGCATCCCCGGCAGACAACCGATGAGCGTGCACTCGCCTGATGTGATTTCCAGCCCAAGCTGAGCGGCGGCCGCGAGCGTGGCGCCGCCGGCGATGACCCAGATCGGCCACGCCGCCTTGCCGGGTGACGGATCAGGGTGCGTATGGCTCATGCGCCGACTCCTCCTTGAGCGGCCGGTGGTGGTTCGAAGCGACGGGGCAGACGGTCCAAGAATACCGCGCCTGTGCGGGCAAAAAGAAAGAAGGCGGGCCCGGATCGCAGGGATTCAACCTTCTTCGTCGGATGGCTACACTCATGGCATGAGCCGCACAACCCCTGATATCGCCACAAACCGCACATCCGGCCCCTCCGCTCCGCAGGGGGTGGATCCACACGCCGTCACCATCAGCGGAATCGTCCTCGATGAGCAGTACGGCCCGCACTCAGATGTGGAGTCGCTCGCCAACTACGAGCGGGACATCGCCGAACCCGGCGCGTACCCCTATACGCGGGGGCTCTTCCCGCAGGGATATCGCACGCGTCTGTGGACGATGCGCCAGTTCGCCGGATTCGGTTCGGCTGACGACACGAACAAGCGATTCAAGTATCTGCTCGAGCAGGGCAAGCACTCGAAGACGAACACCGGTCTATCGACAGCCTTCGATCTGCCCACGCTCATGGGACGCGATTCCGATGATGCGCTGTCATCCGGCGAAGTTGGTCGCTGCGGCGTCGCGATCGACACCATCGAAGACATGCATCGTCTCTACGCAGACATTCCCGTCGGCGAGGTGACCGTCAGCCAGACGATCAACGGACCCGCGGCCGTCATCTGGGCGATGTACCTGGCGATGGCCAAGCAGCGGGACATCCCGTGGGATTCGCTCGGCGGCACGCTGCAGAATGACATCCTCAAGGAATTCCACTCACAGAACGAGTTCATCTATCCGCCTGATCCGAGTGTGAAGCTCGTCGTCGACACGATCGAGTTTCAGTCGAAGCATGTGCCGAGGTGGAACTCCGTTTCGATCAGCGGCTATCACATTCGTGAAGCGGGCTCGACGGCGACGCAGGAGCTGGCGTTCACGTTGCGCGACGGCATGGAGTATGTCGAGGCATGTTTGCGCCGGGGGATGGATATCGATTCCTTCGCGCCGCGCCTGTCCTTCTTCTTCAACAGCCACAACGAATTCTTCGAAGAGATCTGCAAGCTTCGAGCCGCCCGCAGGATCTGGGCTCGCATGATGAAGGAGCGCTACGGCGCGAAGAATCCGCGATCCTGGTTCATGAAGACGCACGTTCAGACGGCCGGATGCTCGCTGACGGAGCAGCAGCCGCTGAACAACATCGTTCGCGTGGCCTATCAGGCGATGGCGGCGGTCCTGGGCGGGTGCCAGAGCCTGCATACGGATTCGATGGATGAGACCCTGGGCCTGCCGACGGAGCAGGCGGTGACCGTGGCTCTTCGCACGCAGCAGATCCTCGCCCACGAGACGGGTGTGACCCGCACGGTCGATCCGCTGGGCGGCTCGCCCTTCATCGAGCAGCTCACGGACACAATGGAGGCCGAGGCGCTGCAGTACATCGCGGAGATTGATGCGATGGCCGGCGGCCCGTGGCCTGCCTGCAAGGGCGGCGTCGTTGAGGGGATTAACAAGGGTTACTTCCGGCGCCAGATCGCGGAGGCGAGCTATCGCTTCAGCGAAGAGTGTGAGGCGGGCGATCGCATCATCGTCGGCGTCAATGCGTACCGGCAGGAGGATGAGTCCCGTCCGATCGACATCCTGCAGATTCCGCATGAAGTGGAGACGGTGCAGTGTGAGCGCCTGGCGGAGTTCAAGGCGAAGCGCGATGCCGCCGGGGCGAGCAAGGCGCTCGATGCGATTCGCGATGCGGCTCGCAATGATGAGAATGTGATGCCGGCGCTGATTGATGGCGCCCTGGCCAACTGCACGCTGGGTGAGATGGTGCAGGCGATGGCGGATGTGTATGGGCGTTATTCCGGCGGGCCGGAGTGGTAAGGCGCGGCGGCGCGGATTGAATGCAATAGAAGAATAGGAATCGTTATGACCGAGGCGTCTCTTTGGCGCTTCGGTTTGTCTGTGCGCCGATGGGTCGTTGACGTGTCGGGGCGATTGATCCGGTCGGTCGGGGGCGCCGAATTCGCGGGCGTGGATGGGCCGGGGCGAACAGGAGTGTCACTTCGCCGGAATCCGTCACATCGACTACGGGACACGCCCCAGACCCGATAAATTCGGGGGTTCCGGCTGGTGGGGGCCAATCGCCCTGATCGAGGGAGAGGCGTTCGCCTCGGATTTGCAGGTGTCTCTGCGCTCCCATAACTTCTGCCCGGCACGAGGCTTGCGAGCCCGTGCCTCCCCGACGGCGCGTCGGGACATGTCAGTTGTCGGTTGTGCGCATTCGTTTACGCCATGGACTGACGGACAGTGTTGCTGTTGAGGGGGTCACGCAACATTCGTCATGACACTCGAGCGCCTGCGGCGGGAAGTGACTTTCACGCAAGTTGCGCGAAAGTGAGCGAATGACAGAAGGGATCCAAGGGAACACGTCCCGAAGATCGAGAGAACAGGACAGATCAGGTTTCGCCTGACCTGCCGATCGACCAGAGCTTCACAGTTCTGCACGAGCGCACACACGTGCGCCGATGGTCACTCAACTGCGCGCTGCAATCTCTGCGGCCGGTTGTCGGCGACAGGCGAAGATTGATCTTGCTGGTTGGAAGAAGAGCGATATGCATCAGAATCAGATCCCCGTGTTCCGGCGCATCATTTTGATCGCGCTGAGCGCCATGACGACACTCCTTCTGACTGCCTCAGTCACCGGCGCCGAACCCGATTGCAACTGTGATCAACTCGCTCGCATCGGTCAGGGCGATCTGAATCTCGACGGGATTGTCAACCAGCAGGATTTGACGGAGCTGATCGAGAACTACGGCTCTGCGCCGGAAGGCGCTGATGGGCTGGCGCTGGGTGATCTTGATCTTGACGGTCAGGTGCAGATGACGGACATCGGTCGTCTGCTGGGTTTCTGGGGGCGCGTGGATCTGCACGAGCATCGGATGCCGATTCCCGTCATTCGGGTCACGCCCGATCCGGATGATCAGACGCGTCCGCTGATCGCCCCGGCGGTGGTGCACGTCCATGGGGTGGACTCCACGCTTGGCCGCAGAGATCTGCTGCCGCAGCGAGCGACATTCGCCTGGCATTTCGGCGATCAGCCGGGCAGGCAGGTGGTGGCGGATCCGCTGGGCAAGGACGGCGATGTGATCGATCTGAACGGCGAGCAGGAGGGCTTTAACGCCGCCTATCTCTATGAGGAGCCGGGAACGTATGAGATCACGCTGACGCTGACGAACGAACTTGGCGAAACGGTGCGCACTTCCGTTGAGGTTGAAGTGCTCGCGGACGAAGGTCCCAAGGCTCGTGAGGTTCGTTATGTCGACTCCGAACTCGGTATCGATCGCATGGGCAATGGATACGGGACATCGCCGGAGAAGCCCTGGCGAACGTTCGGCTTTGCGCTTCGCCGCATGGATGACAACATGCGTCTGCGTTTCCGGCGCGGGCAGACCTTCCCCGTCTTCGAGCTTGATGAGCGCACGATCGAGCGGGAGAACTTCATCGTCGAGGCGTATGGCGAGGGCGATCGGCCAGTCATCTACTGGAAGGATGATCCGATCACGGAGCACATTCTGCGGCTGGGCGCCGATGCGGACACTGGGATCGTGCGTGATCTTGAGTTCAAGACGGACTTCGTCAATACACCCTTCTATGACCCGGATCGTGTGGCTCACTGCGACGACTGCTCTCTTGTCGAGGCCGTGAACCTGAATCAGGCGTTCAACGTCGCGGTCATTAACTGCGCCGCCAGCAACACCGAGAAGATGATCGACGCTGATGCGGGCAATCAGTATGTGCTGCTGATGGGCAATGATTCGCAGATTACGCGGCAATACCAATACACCATTCGCGGACACGATTTCGTGGTGATTGGATGTCGGGCAGAGGGAACGTCCGTCAACGATCTGATGCGGGTCGGTCTCGGCGGCGCGGAGCGGATCAACGTTTCATTCTGCGATTTTGATATGTCCAACTCTCGCGGTTCGGCGGAAGTGATCCGCTACGGCACGGTGAGCTACGGCGTGATCCATCATTCGAAGCTCACCGGCGCTGCGTCGAAGGTCGGGCACAACAACGAGTTGACGCAGTTCTTCGTTATGTCCGACTGCGAACTCACGCCGCGGATGACGGAGTTCGGCGAGTATCACCTGCTCAAGCTGGCGTTTCACGCGCGCGACCTGATGTTCACCGGCAACACATTCAATGTGACGAGCGACACCGCGGTCTTCATCAACTCCAGAAGCAGCCACACGGATGAAGACGAGCAGGACATCATCGGCGTGGACATCATGGGCAACACGTTCAACATCACTGAACATGCCGATGGGCGCTACTCGCGCGTGATTCTGCTCAAGGACATTCGCGAAGACGCGGGCAACTACGATGTGCGGAATCTTCGGATCCTGGGCAACGACTTCTCACAGGCGCCGCTGCACGAGTTTGAGCCGGATGTGCTTCTCTCCGTGCCTTCGACCGTCGTTCAGATCTGCGGCAACACGCTGCCGCCTCAGATGCACGATCGGTATCCCTACGTTGAGCTTCGCAAGGGCGATGCGATCGTCGCCTCCTATGACTTTGAGGACATGCAGCGCGATGCGCGCATGGTCGGCAATGAGATCGCAGACGACTCGACGCCGTCGGGCGACGAGGGCGCCGGCGATGGTGACGGCGACGATTCCGAAGGGGATGGAGATGATCCCGTCGAGGAACCGGGCGGCATCTTCGGCGGCGGCGAAGACGACGATGATGATGGCGAGCCGGAAGGGGGCGACGCCTGAGGCGTCAACCTTTAGCGGCGTCTGCGCCCGACTCCGGCCATGGCGCCGATGAGCCCGAGGCTGATGGCGCCCGGCGCGGGCACGTTGTACGCCCGAATGCCGGAGCCCGTCGACAGAAACAGCCAGTTGCCGTCTGAACTCATGCTCATCACGCCATCGCTGAAAGCCAGCGATGAGCTGAGCGTCTCGCCCGCGCTGAAACGATCAACCTCGGTGAAGCCGGACGTTTCGTACACGACCACCTCCGATGTGGCGCTTGAGGCGGCGTACATCCGATCGCTGGTGGGGCTGAAGACCATACCGCCATCGACATCATCCAGCGTCGTGACGAGCATCAGATCGCTGTCGTAAATCTGGATATCTGGACCGGCGCCCTGAGCGATCAGCGAGCCATCGCGGCTGACGGCGCTTGCCTTGTTCAGCAGGTTCTCATGCGTGACATAGCTGTTGTCAAAGGAATCGATCGCCGTCTGGTATGTGAAGACCGGGCCGACCGGAGTGTCCGTTTCGGAGAAGTACATCATGCTGCGATCGGCGCTGCGCACGATGTTGGTCAGGGGCTGCACGGTCGAACCGCCGGAGCCCACTGACAACGAGCGAATGGAGATCATGTCCGTGCTCAGATCGATCTCGCGCACGGGCCACGAGAGATTGACGAAGGCGTTCTCTTCAACCGTGAAAAAAGCGCGTCCATTGTCGCCGATGGAAAGATCCCAGGCGCCAAGCTCCTCGGCGGGCATGCCGACGGGCGCGTAAGTCAGCGATGTGGTCATGCCCGAGGCCAGATCCACCTTGCGGATGTAGCCCTGCGAGATATCGCGCTGCCCCTCGGCGATGTACGCCGTCGAGCCATCGGGCGTGATATCGATCGCACGCAGCGAGTTGCCCACACCGGCAAAAGGCGAGAGCAGCTCCTGGCCTGCGACATCCCATCGCTGCACCTGGCCATCGCCGGTGGTGATGTAGAGGATGACGTCCGCCTCTTTCTAGATGTGATCGCGCCGGTTCTCGACCGGAATCAGCAGATCGCCGGCGATAGCGCCCGTTGTGAGTGTTGATGCGATCGCAAGAGCCATCGCGAAATGTGTGCCCGTCTTCATGTCTCGTCTCCACGCTCGTTCTGACCCAACGACGATTCGGAGCGCAGCAGACAGACAGGCACCCATGCGAGGCCACAACTGGCGCTGCGCATCGGCGGCGTCGGGCAGGGGGGCGAGTGCAGACGCACACACATCCCTTGCCGTTCGTTCGTGCCTGATTGTCGTTCGACTGACTCCGAGTCGAATAGCCCTGTGCGGGGGCGTGCTGTAACGATACCGCGGCCTGTGCGGATGTAAAGCAAAAGATGGCGAGAAGTCGAGACGAGTCGGGCGTTCTTATCGGCGCGAGTCCTTCCAGGCCCGATTGCGGCGGCCCGCATCCGGGTTGACGCGCCAAGCGCCGGATGGGGATGCTCTGATCCATGACCATCGGAATCATGGGCGCCATGCCCGAGGAAGTCGAAGCGCTGCTCGGCCATCTGCAGCGCGATCAGCCGGCGCGCCATGCCGGCAGGCGCACCTATCACACGGGGCGCCTCTTCGGGGCGGATGTTGTGATCGTGCAGTCCCGCATGGGCAAAGTCGCCGCGGCCTCCAGCGCGACGCATCTGATCGTCGAATACGGCGTTCGCTCACTGCTCTTTACCGGCGTCGCCGGCGCCGTCTCAAAGGATGTTCGCATCGGCGACATCGTCGTGGGCAGCGCCCTGATGCAGCATGATCTGGACGCGACGCCCATCTATCCCCGCTACGAGGCGCCGCTGCTGGAAGTCGCCCGGTTCACCAGTCCCGGCGCGTCCGTCAATGCGCTCGCCGAAGCCGCACGAGGATTCCTGGCCGATCGCAGCGAGTCCATCGACGCGATGGAAGAGCAGCGCACGTTCCAGACCCAGGCGCCTCGAGCCCACGTCGGGCTGATCATCAGTGGCGATCAGTTCATTTCCGATGACGCCGAAGTGGAGCGCCTGCGCCGGGAGATTCCCGATGCGCTGTGTGTTGAAATGGAAGGCGCCGCAGTCGCACAGGTGTGCTACGAGCATGACATTCCCTGCGCCGTGATTCGCACGATCTCCGATGACGCATCGCACGGCGCCGAGCTGGACTTTGCTCGATTCGTCGAACTTGTCGCCGGTCGCTACGCCCTGGGCGTCATCGAGCGGTATCTGCGTTCGGTGTCAGTCGACGCAGCATGAAGGCGCAGATCGGCCAGATCAGCCATAGCGCTGCCATCATTGCCTGCGCGATCAGCACCATGATCACGATGCGTCCCGGCCAGGGCCCGAGATGGTCGATGAGCGTCGCCGTGCCGGGAACGACGTCGCCCATGTAGCCGTAGTTGACGTTGAGCGCGATATTGATCGGCAGCACAAGCGCGAGATACGCCACATTGCAGATCGTGACATAGAGATAATCGCGCGCCGTCGGTCGGTAGCCGCGCACGATGATGTCATAGATCGGGCACAGCACGATAAGCGTGTGGCTGATCCAGAAGAGCCAGTAGCCGAACTGGCCGACGCCTTCTGTCAGCACAGGTGTGACGAATCCCTGCGTGGAGAGTCCGATGCCCCAGAAATATGCGACCGCGCGGCAGAATCGCCAGCGCGTCCCCAGCGCCAACGCGCCGAACCAGGGCGCAAGGTCACAGATGTGCAGTGGAAGCGTCGACTGCATCGAAAACTGCGGCGGCGTCAGCCACCACACGATCGAAATCACCTGCCAGATGATGATGAATATGACGATCCCTCGGGCGAACTGCGGCTCGAGCTTGCGCATGCTTCGCCGCCGGGCGGCCACGACCACACCCAGCACGGCCAGCAGGAAGGTGATGGCGGTCATCAGATGCAGCGCGCTGCCCGAGCGGAATGTTCCGAGCCAGTCGTCCATGCGCCCAGATGGTACGAAAGCGGAGGGCGCCGCATAGAATCGGCGGCCATCGTCCGGGTACGGAGTGATAAAGGGGAAGCTGTCTTGCGGTGCGGCATGTGCTGGGCCAAAGGCGTGCGGCCGGCGGAGGAACTGGCATGATGCTCGCGCTGCTGCTGGCGTGGCTCGTCACGCTCGCGCTCGTCATCGCCGGCGCGATGATGCTCTTTGACGGCATGCTCGCGGCGATCGTCGTCTTCGCATTCGTCATTGTGAGCATCTTTGGGGCGGCGCCCGTCCTGCTCGGACGTGTCGCGGCGTGGATGCGGGGCGAATAGGCGGCTCCCGCCCGCCTCCGCTAAACTTGAACAGGCGGGGAACGATCCATCATCACAAGGAATTTCGATTGCGGCGCCGGCCGACGACGCGACCATGACCACCACCATCCACACACCGACGACTGAGTTCGAAAAGAAGGATCGCTGCGCCGATCTTGATCATCGCCCGCGCGTGCTGCTCGGGAAGATGGGTCTTGACGGCCATGATCGCGGCGCGAAAGTCATCGCCCGCGCCCTGCGCGATTCCGGCGCCCATGTGATCTACTCTGGTCTCTGGCAGACGCCGCACTCGCTGGCCATCGGCGCCCGCGATGAGGATTGCGATGTGATCGCGGCGTCGATGATGAGCAACTCGCACATGGTGCTCGGTCCTCGACTTCTCGAAGCGCTCAAGGAGCTTGGTCGCCCCGATACGCCCGTGCACATGGGCGGGATTCTTCCGGCTGAGGATGTGCCGACGCTGCTTGAGCTGGGCGTTCGCCGCATCTTCACGACGGGCGTCGGTCTATTGGATGTCGTCGAGGCGGCGCGCAGCGAGACGCGCGAGCTTGCTCAGTCGCTGGGCGACAACGCCCATCCCGTGGCGCAGCTGGCGCGTGATATCTCACTGGTGCATCTTGGTCGTCCGGTGCGAAGCGAGGCAAAGCGTCGGCGCCCGAAGCGCGTCATCGGCATCACCGGATCACCAGGCGCAGGCAAGTCCACACTCGTCGCCCAGCTCGTGGCGGAGTTGACGCGGGACAAGGATCCCATGGCGCCCGGCGCACGAGCCGCGGTCGTCGCATTCGATCCGCAGTCGCCCATCACCGGCGGCGCCCTGCTTGGCGATCGCCTGCGCGTCGATTTCAACAATCTCGGTGAACGAGCCTTCTATCGCTCGCTGGCCATCTCCGGTGAGGACTATCGCGGCCTCGATGAGATCATCGAACTCATCGGCGGCTGCGAGATCAATGGCGCGCCCACCTTCGACACGCTCTTCGTCGAAACCGTCGGCGCCGGCCAGAATGAGACGCGCATCCGTGATCATGTGGATCGCACGGCCGTGGTGCTCACGCCGGGCATGGGCGATGCGATTCAGATGGACAAAGCGGGAATACTCGAGATCGCGGATCTGTTCGTCTGCAACAAGGCGGATCATCCGGGCGAGCACGAGCTTGTGCGCGACCTTCGCGACATCGCGGGCAAGCGCCCGGTGCTGGAAACCATCGCCACACGCGCACAGGGCGTGCCGGAGCTCCTGGAAGAGTTGACCGGATAGACGCGCCCTGCAAAGGGCCGACATGAAGACGCAGGAACAACCCGCGGCCGAACGCATCGGCGATCCGGCTCTCCTCAATCAGGACTGCCCCACGTGCGATGAGCACACCATGAGCTGCATGGAAGTGTGGGGAGGCAATCATCGCACGCACAGTGATGTCGTCATGCCCGGACTGACGGCGCACGTGTATACCGAGCCGCACGACGAGGCGGAAGCCGGCGGCGATATTCACTATGTGTCCAGCTGCGCCACCGGGCGCGTCACACGCGTGCTGGTGGCTGATGTGGCCGGGCACGGCGAGTCCGTGGCTTCCATCGCGCAATCGCTTCGCGGTCTGATGCAGCGATTCGTCAACTTCGTTGATCAGCGAAAGTTCATGGAGTCCCTGAACAGGCAGTTCGCCTCAGGAAAGAGCAGCGGCGTCTTCGCCACGGCCGTGGCTGTGTCGTACTGGGCGCCGACGGGCAGACTCGTGATCTCCAACGCCGGACATCCGCCGCCGCTGATCCGCGATGGCGCATCCGGTCAGTGGCGCGTCGCTCAAACAAAGCGCCGCGAGGTTGAGGATGAGTTTCACGATCTGCCTTTAGGTGTGATGTCGCCGGTCGTTTATGACGAGTTTGAGTTGCCGCTGCATGCCGGAGATCTGGTGCTGCTCTACACGGATTCTCTGATTGAATCACGAAACGCGCAGGGTGAGCAGCTTGATGAAAGCGGTCTGCTGGAGATGGTCGAATCGCTTGGCGATGCGCCGGCGACGGAGCTGCCGGTGAGGATCGTCGAGCAGGTGCGCCGGCGCGTTACAGGCCCCATGGAGGATGATGTCACAGTGCTCGTCCTTCAGGCGACAGCCGGCGAGCGTTTCAAGGGCGGCGCACTTGAGTCTATCCGCGCGTTCGGAAAGTTCATTTCGCTCGCATTCCGCTCGCTGTTTGACAAGGGCGTCGCGGCGCCGTGGCCGCAGATGACTGTGCAGAACATCGGCGGCGCGATGATTGACAAGCTCAATCACACAGACAGAAAGCCTGCGGACGACCATTAAGAACTCGTAACAAAGCGCGTTCGGTCGCGATGCGCAGGCATGAGGATGCCGCCATCTGCGCGAAATCGTGCGCTCTATTTTCCGAAAGAGCATGCGTGGGAGCCGAATTGCAGCCATAGCGTGTCGAGATCCACGTCCGCCGGGACATGTTCCCGGCGATGATCGGCTGTACAATTTCTCTACGCGGCACAGTCCAATTACAACTGAATCGCGATCTACGAAGGAGGCCATTTATGACCACCATGCTGCTCGTCTCTGTCGGCGTCGTGCTCGCCGTGCTGGTGCTGACGCTTATTCCCAAGGCGCCGACCTCAAGTCTCAAGGCAGGCATCGGTCTGCTCGCGCTGGCCGTGCTCGCGATTTTCGTCTTCGCAAGCTCGTTCCGATATGTCGGTGATGACGAAGTCGGTGTTGTCATCAAGGCCATCGGCGGCCGCAGCCTTCCCGAAGGTCAGATCATCGCGACCGAAGGCGAAAAGGGCCCGCAGGCGCGCGTTCTGGCGCCCGGTTGGCACAGCGGTCTCTGGCCAGTCATCTTCAAGCTTGAACTGCGCAAACAGCTTCAGATCAAGGACAACGAAGTCGGTCTGCTTCTTGCTCGCGATGGCAAGCCCTTGCCCGAAGGCAATGTCTTTGCGCCGGAATGGAGTGATGACACGTTCGCGCTGATGCTTGACGCCGAGCACTTTCTGACCGATGGCGGCGGCTTCAAGGGGCCGCAGACATCCGTTCTGCGACCGGGAACGTATCGAATCAATCACAGACTTTTCGAGATCCGCACCGTCCCGGTGACGAACATTCGCAAGGCGACGGTCGGCGTTGTGAAGTCCAACGTCGGTGGGCCGCTGTCGGATGACGATGCGTCGCCGCTGGAACTCGTCGATCGAGGATTCCGCGGCATCTGGAAGACGCCGTACTACCCCAGCAAGCTCTACCTCAATCCGGAGGCCTTTGAAGTCACGACGATCTCCACTGAAGAGAAGACCGTGCACTACACCAAGTCGGAAAAGGACGCGACGCAGCGCGAGATCACCGTCCGCTCCAAGGATGGATTTACGTTCCCTGTTGATGTGCGCATCGAGTACCAGATCAAGCCCGAAGATGCGCCGATGGTCGTCGCGAAGTTCACCAGTGACGGCGAGGCGCTGCAGCGCCGTTTGACCTCCGCTGTTCGCGCCATTTTCCGCAATAACGCGGAAAATGAGAACGCTCTTGATTACGTCAAGCAGCGTTCAC
>JAULKL010341386.1:0-16144 GCA_032355745.1 Rubia rechingeri
CAATGCAACAAGAGCGGAAGTTGAATGTTGTCGCGTTCCTCGGAGCCGGATTCAGTGCCCCGATGGGGATTCCGACGATGACTCAGTTCAGGGATCACATACGTGACAACCAGCTTCTATCGGGGGACGATCTGGACGATCTCGATGGAATACTGAACACCTGCGACCCTCTCGCCGCGATGATCGGCGCATCGAGTCACAACTTGGAGGATGTGGCAAGTTTGCTGGCGATGCTCGATCGCGTGGCAGGCAGAGAAGTCATGCCCCGCACGACGATGATCCCCAGCGATGCCCTACAGCTTCTCAATCGAGCGATTGTCCGGATCGCCCACCCAGACATTGTTGTGAATGAGGGTTCCCCGGCCGCAAACCTGTTGGCTCAGAACTCTGCGGCGAACCTCTCAGTCATCACAACAAACTATGACGTCACCATCGAACTTGCCGCACGTGCGACCGGACTCCTGATCCGTCCGACTCACGAGTTGTCGAAGGCAATCGACAAGTTGATTCATGTCGACAATGTGATCTATGGGTATTCGGCCGAAGCAGTCGACCTCTTCAAGCTACACGGCTCGGTGAACTGGTTGCTGAGCGATCAAAGGGTTCAGGTGATAGGCGCCGCCGATCGGAGGGAGAATGGGTTTGTCTTGCGAGATCCGCCCTGCCCCATGCGAGACAACGAGCATTGCGTTCTCGTGCCTCCGGCAATCCTGAAAACGGACACCCGCCTCGATGGGAGCGGGGCAAAGGACATCCTCGACGAGCAGTGGGTTGGAGCAGCGCGGGCGCTTCGATACGCCGACTCCATCTGGTTCTTCGGATACAGCTTTCCGGCCTCAGACAGCTACATGCGTTACTTCCTGGCGGCGTCGATTCGAGACAATGTGAAGCTCCGACAGATAGCGATTGTGAACCCCGACAAGGGGGCGCTTGATCGCGCACGGGAGTTGTTTTACCTGCCGACGCATCGGGACGTACTCAGCACGTACAAGGTCGAGTGTGAAGACATCGACCTCGGCATGTTGAAGCGCGGAGAGCAGCCCCCATTTCCTCGACCGGAGAAGATTCAACAGCGGATCGAGGAGCGAGAAGCTGCGGCTCGGATTCGAGAGGGCGGCGCTTAACGCCCACTTGTGCGCATGTAGCGAATCGCGAAGTGAGCGCGCGTACAATGTCCGAAACCACTTCCGGAGGACATTGCCATGACGCAAGCCGCGACCGACGAAATCACCCGCAAGCAACTCATCAAGCAGCGCACCCTTGCCAAACGCAAGGCCCAGCAGGCGAAGCGAGAGTATGTGGCGTCCATCGGCACGCCCGGCATGATCGACAAGCGCAACGCCTACGAGAGCGCGAAGCACGGATCACTGGACGCCAGTGTCCCGCTTCAGCGCCGGGCGCGCGACCTCGACCCACAAGAAGCCTCCATCCGTCGCCGAACGCTCAAGGCGCAACAGGCAGCGATTCAGCAGGCAGGCGGTTTCCAGCCCACGCCAACACCCGAAGGCCCCACGAGTGACGAGCGTGCGGCGAAGTTCCGACTTCGACACGATCGGCGAATGTTGCAGAATCGCCTTGGTGTTGAGGGACGGCCGGAGACACTGTCCGAGCTTGAACGCCTGAGAGAGCCCGCAGCACAGGAACGCGCCACTCTGGATCGGAACCACGAGCAGGCGCTCTCCGACAAGCGCGACGTCACGAGTCCGCCGAACACTTCTGCGACGGTGACAGGCGCCGATCCGATCGCCCACAACCGCGCATTGATGCAACGCATTCAAGCCGCCCAGCGCAATGCCGAGAAAGAGATTGCAGCGGCGAACGTGACCGACACGCGCGGACTCGATGCAATGGCCTCCGATCAAGCGCGGCTGGATCTTGCTGGCGATGTCGTTCGTGCGGGCGAGCGGGAGCAGGCGGAGCAGGATTCGCTTCACGAGTATGAACAGAGCCGGATCAAGGCGCTCTCGCGTCAACAGGCATTCCGAGGCCGCGCCTTTGACGCTGGCATCGATCCCGATCAGGGAACCGTCACCGGCCTCAACGCTGATCCGTCGAGCCGCTCGCAACAGGTAACGCAGGCCTTGATTAACTGGGGTGGAGACGAACGATTCAACAATCTGGCGGATGCGTTTGTTTCCGGCAATGAGAACGCCGCCGGTTCAATCCTCGCCGCGCTCGATGATCCGAGCCTGACAGACTCCGCTCGTCAGGCAATGGCCGGTCTCCTCTGGACTCGGATTCCTGAGAACATCAAGCGAGCCGTTCGCTCCCAGCGAGGCGGGCGCCTGAGCAAGTACGAGGACATCCACCAGCGAGCCATCGAGCGACTGGAAGTGCTCACTGGTCGGCGAATGGCTCCGGGCTATCAGGCGCGCAACCAGCGTCGCCTCAGAGCCGTTCAGGAACGGCAGAAGAACGAAGCCGCGCCGACACCGACCACAGTTCCGTTCACGCCGAACAACCAGACAGAGGCCCGTATCGGTCGAGTGTTCTGACGTGTAGGCTGGTTCGACTACAGCGCCGAGGCGCCAGGCCGATGGGTTCTGGCGGAATAGCTAGCTAGTTCTCATTGCCATCTTGTTCTTGATCCTGCACAGAATCAGGAACAAGGTGCTTCGGCGCCAGTTTTCCGAGCGAGTCGTAAACGACAAATATCCCTCGCCGACCGTCAAACGACGTCTGCATCGTGAGCGGCAATTCATCGCGACCAAATCCGAGAACTTCACCGACCCCGTCCTCATTCACTCCAACGCTCACAGCCATTTGGCTCAGTCGGTTGTTGACGAACAGCATTCCCGACCCTAACTCATCAGCCCCCATCTCAACTACGCTTCTTCCCTGCTGATTGGAAAGCCCAATCATCGCATCTCCGCCGGATGTGGATCTAATCTCAACCAGCGTTTCTCCTCTCGGCGTATAAGTCTTGATCTCGCCGGCGCCACTGGAATCTCCGCCGATCCACACCCTTGGACCCGAATCGCTTCCAGTAACTGAGATTACGCCGATTGAGTCGTGGGCGGTTCCGCTGATGATGGCGCGATTCTGTCCCTCGTTATTCGTCACCACAATGGTCTCGACGACGATCCCTCTTGCAAATAGGCGGTCAACGGTCAGGTCGCCTCCCTGACGCTCGGCAGGCCCTGCTTGTCCAGCCAGAACAGTCGCCATAAGCGACAATGCCACCGCGACAAAGCCAAGCCGCATGCGTCTGTTCGTGCGCTCAAGTCGCTCGATACGATCTTCGTAGTTCATTGCGTAGTTCCTCTCTGGCGCATCGCGCCATCCTCGACTTGCCTCGTGCACATCCCTCGGGCTTTGCGCCGAGCGCGGGCCGAATAGCTCAAAACTGCACATTTTTGTCGCGGGGGTCACTAACAATATTGAAGTACCCACCCCCCGTGGGGTCTCGGCCGTCCCTCCCGCCGCCGCCGACGGCATGTCCGATGCTCCCCGCTCAACCGCGCTCGCCCTTGCAGGTGTGGAGGGACGGCGGGAGAAAGTCGAGGGGGATTCGAGAATATATCGCCGAACGCGGCGTGCTTCCGTGCGCTCTGGTGCGCATCAGTGCGCCCGTGTGCGTGTGACCGCATCCCCGTGCGCCTTCACCCTGTTGGGGCACTTCAAACGCCACTGGCGCTACCATGCGGCATGGCCGAGTCATTGCACACCCGTCACACGAAAACAACGGATCAAACGTGGTCTCGCCTGCGTCGCTGCCGGACGCTGATGACGCCACTGATGCAGACGCGAGAACAACGGGCAGCGACCTTTGAGGACGTCCTGAAGATCGCTGTACGCCTGACTGAGCAGAACATCAACAGTCGTCTCCGGCGTGAGGGCATGAGCCCCGAGGCGATCGTGCGAGCCGCAGAAGCGAAGTCAAAGAGAGAGCGCCCGAAGATCACCGGCGCCCTTCGCGATCCGGTGGCGATGATCGAGCTTCCCGTCGCGGACTGAGACGTCGTCACCCACCTACGGATTAGAAGTCCGTTGCTCTGTTCTGAGCGAATGTCACCGGTAGGGCCACGCTTCCGGCCGCGCCCGCGAATAACGGATTTGCAATCCGTCGCCTCGGCGCATGAAAAACGCCCCTCGACGCAAGAGTGAACGCCAAGGGGCGAGTTGTCCGCAGAATGCGATGGAAGGCGCAGTGCGGATCAGGCGGTCTGCATGGCCCCGCTATGCGTGGACGCTGCTATCTCCGTCCTGAGCCTGTCGATGCTGGCTCGGGCGTCTGCGGCGCACGCTTCTAGGAAGTCCGCCACGTCGATCATCGCTTCGGCTTTCGTATCGCGTGGCTGGAAGTAGCCGGGACCGAATCGGCCTCTGAACCGCTTTACGAATCGGATCGTTTCTGCATCCGTGCTCCAGTCCTTCGCCGACCACGTTTCGTTCGCCTCCCGGGCGATCCATCGTTCGCCTGTGGTCATAGCCTCCGACGCCTGGGCGTGCTTTCTGAGTCCCGCCGCGTTCGTTTCAAAGGCGCTCAAACAGGCCTTCCGCTGCTCGATGATCGCTTCTGCTGCTTCGATGTGGCTGGTGAATAACCACTGATCGCAGACGTCGATATCCGTTCGTGGGGCCGTAAGTTCAGCATCGACGTACTGCCCGATTTCGCAGATCCCGCGATCATCCGCCAACGTTTGGCAAACGCTGTGGTGAAGCTGAAAGAGCGTGTTTGCCTCAGAGTGCGGGTTCGCTTCCAGTACCATGATCTCCGTCCTTTCAGGACGCCCGGTGCGGCTCCATTCACATCGACCGCACCGGGCTTATTCACGCTCACTTGAAGGCGGAGCGCAACGCCTCAGATATCAGGTTGTCCCGCCCTGCGACTCGACCATCGCGAGGACGGCTGCACGGATCGACGCAGGCAGTGTCGGCCACGCCTCGATCAGCCGTCGAAGGTCGGAATCGGCCGCAGATTCGGGCGCCGTTGCCGGGCCTACTGCTGGTGTCGCGGACGAATCGCTCGTAAGTGCTTGTGATATCAGGGGTTTGGATGCGGCGTCCCCGGCTGCACAGGCCGGGCGTTGTGCATTTTGGATCAGGGCGCCTTCAGGGGATGCCGCTCGCGCCGATGGCAGTATGCTCGGCGATCCATGGCCACGAAGACACGGAAGAAGCCGGCGGCTGAGATCGAAGGGCGCGTGACGCCCGCGATGAAGCAGTACTTCCGCTTCAAGAAGGAGCATCCGGACTGCATCCTCTTCTTCCGGATGGGCGACTTCTACGAGATGTTCTTCGAAGACGCGACCACGGCGCACAAAGCGCTGGGGATCACGCTTACCGAGCGCAGCGAAGGCGTGCCCATGGCCGGTGTGCCGCACCATTCGATGGAGACGTATCTCCGGCGGATGATCGAGCAGGGCTTCAAGGTTGCGATCTGCGATCAGGTGCAGGATCCGAAGGAAGCCAAAGGCGTCGTCGAGCGCGCTGTCACGCGTGTGCTCACGCCGGGCACGCTTGTTGATGAGTCGCTGCTTGCTGATGATGCGCCGAACAATCTCGCGGCCGTGGCGTTTCTTGATTCCGGCGACGCAGATGATGCGCACGTAGCCGCGGCGATCGTGGAGCTTTCCACGGGTGAGTTTCGTCTGATCGACGGCTCACTGCGCAGCGTGATCGATGATCTGGCGCGGCGATCGGCGCATGAGATTCTTTACTGCGAGACGGCCAACGGCCAGACGCCGGCGCGCGTGCAGCGCTTGCTTGATGCGCTGGGCGTGACGGGCGATGCGCGGCCAAGCTGGCATTTTCGCGCCGGTGAATCGCTGGAAGCGGTGTGTGAGATCTACGGCGTGCAGTCCGTCGCCGGGTTTGGCCTGCGCGATGATGATCCGGCGCTGGCGCCCGCCGGGGCGATCGTGCGCTTTTTGCGCGAGACGCAGGATCTGAGCGCCAATGACGATGGCATGATTCCGGGGCGCACCGGTGGGGCGACGCTTTCGCATCGGTCCCCCCCCACGCGCGAACCTGCTCAAGGATTCCTGGCGATCGATGCGGCGACGCTTCGCGCGCTGGAGATCGAGCGCACCGTGCGCGGCGGCGGGAATGAAGGATCGCTGGTTGGCGTGTTTGCGGGATCGGGTGGTTGCCGCACGTCGATGGGCAAGCGCCTGCTGCGGGAGTGGCTCTGCCGCCCGCTGGCGGATCGTACGTCGATCGAGGCGCGGCATGCATGCGTCGCGACGCTTGCGGGCGATGCTCGCAGCGCCGAATCACTGGATGGCGCACTGAAGGATGTGCAGGATGTCGCGCGCATCGCCGGGCGGCTGGGACTGGGGCGGGCGACGCCGCGGGATCTGGTCGCGCTGGGCGGTTCGCTTGCGAAGCTGGAGGCGATCAGCGAGGCGATCGACAACGCTCCGGCGTTTGGCGCGCATCGAGCCGCACTGGAAGAGACGCGCGATGCGCTGGCGCCGCTGGCGAAGGAGATCGCGCGGGTGTGTATCGAGACGCCTCCATCGCATCTGCGCGAAGGCGGCGTGATTCGCGATGGTGTCGATGCGCAGCTTGATGAAGCGCGCGGCCTGCGAAAGGACGCCGGGGCATGGCTGTCGAGCTATCAGCAGGAGTTGATCGAGCGGCATGATCTGCCGGCGATCAAGGTGGGCTTCAATCGCGTCTTCGGCTACTACATCGAGCTGTCGCGGGCGCAGTCAGTGAAGGCGCCGGCGGAGTTCACGCGCAAGCAGACGCTCAAGAACGCCGAGCGCTACATCACGCCGGAGCTCAAGGAGTTTGAAGAGAAGGTCACCACAGCAGAAGCGCGGGCGATCGAGCGGGAGCTTGCGATCTTTCGCGAACTGTGCATGAAGGCGGGGCAGGCGGCTTCGGCGATTGCGCGATTTGGCCGCATCGTGGCGGAGCTGGATTGCCTGGCGTGCTTTGCATCCAAAGCGCGCCGGCGCGGCTGGATACGGCCGGAGATGGTGGACGAATCGACACTCGATATTCGCGACGGGCGACATCCTGTGCTTGACGGCTTGCTGGGCGAGCAGTTCGTGCCCAATGACATCACGCTTGGGACACCCGATGCGCCGTCGAATCTGGCGCTGATCACCGGGCCGAACATGGCGGGCAAGTCGACATACATCCGGCAGGCGGCGCTGCTGGTGGTGCTGGCGCATGCGGGGAGTTTCGTGCCCGCATCAAGTGCGACGATTGGTGTGACGGATCGCGTCTTCAGCCGCGTGGGCGCCGATGATGCGCTGCATGCCGGGCAGTCGACCTTCATGGTCGAGATGACGGAGACGGCGAACATTCTGCACAACGCGACGGCGCGATCGTTGATCGTGCTCGATGAGATCGGCCGCGGCACGTCGACGCTTGATGGCCTGTCGCTGGCGTGGGCCATCGCTGAATCGCTGGCGATCTTCGGCGACGAAGATCGCGGGCCGCGCACGCTCTTTGCGACGCACTATCACGAGCTGACGACGCTGGAGGAGGAGCTGCCGGGACGCCTGGCGAATCTGAATGTGAGCGTGAAGGAATGGGGCGACGAGATCGTCTTCCTGCATCGCATCGTGCCGGGGCGCGCGGATCGTTCGTATGGCATTCATGTCGCGCAGCTCGCGGGTCTGCCGAAGCCGGTGGTGAAGCGGGCCGAGGAACTGCTGGAAAGTCTGGCGGTGTCACACGCAGGGCTGCCGGCGGACATTTCGCAGGAAAATCGCAAGAAAGCTGTTGCGCGCGACACGTCTCAGCCCACTCTCTTTGAGACGCGTGAAGAGCATCCTGCAGTTGGTAGATTGCGGGAGCTTGAACTCGAGCGGATGTCGCCGCTGGAGGCGTTTGATGTGTTGCGGGCGCTGAAGCAGGATGCGGAGTCCTGATTGATGCGCCCGACCGGGCGCAATCATGCTTGCATACATCATTGTTCTTATCGTCATGGGCTTTCTCTTCGCCTTTGTCACGAACATCGTTGTCAATGGCGAAGACATGCTCGTGCGCACGGGCATCGCCATTGTCTTTGTGAGCGGGCTGCTGAGCAGCGGCGCCTCCATCGGGATCCAGGCGGGAACGGGTTTTCAGTCGCCATTCCTGGATCTGGGCATCAACATTGTCTTCCTCACACTTCTGGCCAGATGGTTCGGGAAGATTCCCTGGAAGTTCGCTCCGCTCGTGGCGACGGGATTCGCGCTGGTCATCATGCTGATCGTGTTCGGATTGGCTGCGTGCAGGGGTTGATTGACTTTCGCCGCCACGGGCCCAAGACTCTGACCCCCTGCCGAATGTCGGCGGCGGGATCAGGTCTGGCGCACGGCGGAGTTCAATCATGCTTGATGCGGCGTTTCTCGGGACGAAGTTTGGTGAGGCGCTCGATTACGACGCCTATCTGGCGACGGGCAAGCCCGATCATCAAGAGGCGTGGACGACGATCTACAACCAGATCGCGCTGACGGATGAGCAGAGACAACTTGTCGGCGGCTTCACGCGCGAGATCAACGTCCTTGTCTCCAGCGGCACGTGGTGCGGCGACTGCGTTACGCAGGGGCCCATGCTCGAACGCATTCGCGAGGCGAATCCGGATGCGATCAAGCTGAAGTGGGTCGATCGCGATGAGCACAAGGATCTGGCCGAGCGCGTGATGATCAATCAGGGCCTGCGCGTGCCCAATGCGATCTTCATGGCTGAGGACTTTGAGTTCGTCAGCATGCTCGGCGATCGCACGATCTCACGCTATCGCGCCATCGCGGCCAAACAGCTCGGACCTTCCTGCCCACTGCCCGGCGCGCCCGTCCCTGCCGAGGAGCTTGCGGCCACACTGCAGGACTGGATCAACGAGTTTGAGCGCGTGCATCTGCTGCTGCGCCTCTCGACGCGCCTTCGCCAGAAGCATGGGGATTGAACATGAGCGCCGACATCCTTCAAGCGGATGGCCTGAGAGCGAAGTTTGACGAGGGCGAGCTCTTCGAGAACTTCGTCAATCGATCGTCGATCGAGTTTGACACCAGCGCGTGGCGCGAGCGGCATGTGCGGCTCGAACTCGATGAGAAGCAACGCGCCCTCGTGCACGGGTTTACGCGGGAGATGAAGATCCTGTGCGTCACCGGGCCATGGTGCGGGGACTGTGCGCTGCAGGGCGCGGCGCTGGCGCGCATCGCCGAGGCGCGGCCGGCGCTGATCGATCTGCGATTCTTCAATCGCAACGAGCATCCGGAGATGATCGTCAAGATGCCCATCTGCGGCGGCTTTCGCGTGCCCGTCACCATCTTCTGCGCCGAGGACTTCGAGCCCGTGTCGCGCTTCGGCGATCGCACGCTCAGCCGCTATCGATCCATTGCGCGAAAGACGCTGGGCGAGGCGTCGAATGTGCTGGCGCCGCCGCCGCATGATCCCGTGCGCGAGGTGCTTTGCGAGATGCTGGATGAAGTGGAGCGCGTGCAGCTTCTGCTGCGACTATCTGCGCGCCTGCGCGAAGAGCACGACGATTGACGAACCGATCAATCGTTTGATGTCTCGAGAATCCTTCGCACGAGACGCTCGAACTCATCGCACAGATGCTCGTATGCATCGCCCGTCGCCGGGCCGCTGAAGCCGGAGTGGACGGCTTCGACCACTCCGTCGGCGCCGATGAAGATCGTCGTCGGATAGCTCTTGATCTTTGAGATATCCGGAAGCTGCTTGGAGACTTCGGACTTGTCGCTCGTGCCGGTGACGATGATTTCCCACGGGATGTCGAAACGTTCCTTGAATCGCTGCACCTGCCGCCGGTTGCGCGCGTCGTTGTCGGTGTGTTCGTACGCCAGGCCGAGGATCTGCAGCCCGTTGGCATGATGCTCTTCGTAGAGCTCCTTGAGCAGCTTCGCCTCGTCATTGCAGTTGGGGCACCAGGTGCCGAAGACGACGACGATGGTGGGCTTGCCCTTGTAGGGCGCGCGCTGCAGGGCATCGATGTGAAGCTTGCCGTCGTCGGAGGTGATCCACGTTTCCTTGAATGGATCGGGCAGTTCGAAGTCCTGTTCAGCGCGCGAGGCGATGAAGGGATCCTTCCAGTGATTGCCTGAATAGAAGACGCCTTCGATCATGACGTCATTTTTCCTCTCGCCTTCGAAGAGGAAGGCATGTGAGCCATCGAAGACGGAGAGGCGCATCGTGTCGCCATCGACATTGCCGGAGAGGAAGCGGTAATCGCCGGTGGGCGTCTGGATCGTGCCCGTCAACGCGCCTTCGTGATTCTGTTCGAAGACGCCCTTGGCGACGCCATCTTCCTGGAAGCGCATGGCCCAGATGCCGCCGAAATTGGCCCGCTCGGGATCATCGGGATGGAAGGGCGAGCCGAAGAGGAACTCCTGATCCAGTCTGGAGATGGGCGAGGCGCGGAAACCGAGGATGCGCTCCTTGCCGCCACGAACGGTCTTGCTCCAGATGCCGATGAGCATGCCGTGATAATCGATGGTGGCCTGGATGCGCGAGTCGTAATGCGGGAAGTCGATCAGGACATTGGCGCCGGTGCGCGTCACCGGCATTTCGACGCGTTCGGCGCCATTGAGGATGACGCCCGTCGTCGCGCCCTTTTTCGGTGAGAGACCGAGGAGGAATGGAATCTCGCGATCGGGATTCTGCTCATCGCCAATCTGCAGGCTGCCGCGCAGCCAGTCCAGATCCGCATCATCGGCGCCAAGCGCCGGCGCGGCGAGCAGGATGGCAAGAAGTGCGAGCGTGCAACGCAGGATGCTCATGACGTCTCCCGTGAATCACATGCGCCAATGAAAAGGAACGCGCCTACCAGTGTAGACGCGTTCCATTGGAAAGTGTTCTCACAAAGACTGGCGCCTGCGGCCAGGCGAAGTCAGTCGCGGGCCGCCATCATCTTGAGCATGTCGACGCAGCGATGGGCGTAGCCCGCCTCGTTGTCGTACCAGCTGAGCACCTTGAAGAATCGATCGCTGAGCTGGATGCCCGCCTTGGAGTCGAAGATGGAGCTGTGCGGATCGCCGATGAAGTCGCTGGAGACGACCTCCTCTTCGGTGTAGTCCAGCACACCCTGCATCGCGCCTTCGGAGGCCGCCTTCATGGCGCCATTGATCTCTTCGAGGCTGGTCGCCTTGGCCGGGCGGAAGGTGAGATCGACGCAGGAGACATCGGCGGTCGGCACGCGATAGGCCATGCCGGTGAGCTTGCCCTTGAGTTCGGGGATGCACAGGCCGACGGCCTTTGCCGCGCCGGTGCTGGCGGGGATGATGTTCATGTACGCGTTGCGCCCGCCTCGGAAGTCCTTCTTGCTAGGGCCATCCTGCGTGGGCTGCGTAGCAGTGGCGGCATGGATCGTCGCCATCAGACCTTCTTCGAGGCCGAACTCATCGTTGATCACCTTTGCGATGGGCGCCAGACAGTTGGTCGTGCAGCTTGCGTTGGAGATGATCGTGTCCTTCGCCGGATCGTAAAGCTCGTGATTCACCTTGTAGGCGAAGGTGTTGATCTTGTCGGGATCCTTGGTCGGCGCGGAGATCAGGACGCGTTTGGCGCCGGCGGACAGATGCTTGCTGGCGCCATCAAGCGTTGTGAAAAGGCCGGTTGATTCGAGCACGTAGTCCACGCCGAGATCCTTCCACGGCAGGCTGGCGGGATCGCGCTCGGCGAATGTCTTCGTGGTGGCGCCGTCAACGGTGAAGCTGTTTTCGGTGGAGGAAAACTCCTTGCCGTAGCGCCCGTGAACCGTGTCGTATTTGAGGAGATACGCAAGGTTGTCTGCGGGAACGAGATCATTGACGGCGACGATGTCGAGGCCTTTTCCGGCGCCGAATCGATAGACAAGTCTTCCGATGCGTCCGAAACCGTTGATGCCGATGCGAATGGCCATCGCGTGCGTGCTCCTCTCTCGCCCGCGCGTGTGCGGGCCCGTGTAGCCGCGGCTCGCCTGACATGGCGGGCGGCGTGTTGTCGTGGTTGTGATGCGCCGCGAAAGGCGCGAAGTTCAGCCGGGCGGTGGCCCGGAATCAGGAAGTCATGATATCCACGAGGATGTCGAGCCCGCGCTCGAGCTTGTCCTCGCTGACGGCGTAGCTGATGCGAAAGTGCGTGTCCCGGCTGCTGAAGACGCCGGAAGGGATAATCAGCACGCTCTTTGCGATCGCGGACTCGCAGAACTGCTGGCCCGTCATGCCCAGGCGCTCGGGAACTTTGGGAAAGACGAAGAAGGCGCCGCCGGGGCGGGCGACTTCCGTCACGGCGCTGAGCCTTTCGACGACCAGATCGCGGCGCTTCTGGAACTGATCAACGGTCGCGGAAGGATCGCAGTCGAAGGACTCAAGGCAGCCCCACTGCGCCATGGAGGGTGAGCAGACGTAGGTGTACTGCTGGCACTTGGCCATCTCGTGGATGAGGCGCTGATGTCCGGCGGCGAATCCCATGCGCCAGCCGGTGCAGCCGTAAGTCTTGCCGAAGCCGCGCACGAGCAGGACGTTGTCGAGCGAGCCCTCAAGGCGCGCCGGGCTGGGCGATCGCTTCAGACCGGGCTCGCGGGAATCTTCGTATGTGAACTGATCGTAGATCTCGTCAGTGATGAGAATGACGCCCTTGTCGCGGCAGAGATCGCGCAGCTGTGCGCATTCGTCGCTCGTCAGCACGACGCCGGCCGGGTTGCTGGGCGAGTTGACCAGCACTGCCTTCGTGCGGCTGGTGATGAGCGGCTCGACGCGCTCGGCAGTCATGCGGAAGTCGGGATAGGTGTCGCAACGGACGGACTTGCCCCCGAGCAGATCGATGAGATGGGGATACGCCACGAAGAATGGATCGGGCACGATGATCTCATCGCCTTCATCGAGCAGCGCGAGGAAGGCGAGGTTCAGTGCGCCGAGCGTGCCGCCGGTGACGATGGCGCCAACATCTTCTGATGTGGCGCTCCAGCCGACATCCTCTTCGACAAGCTGGCGGATGCGATCGTTGAGGGGCTTGATGCCCTGTGTAACGGTGTAGCCGTTGCGATCCTCTTCGATGGCGCGGATTGCGGCTCGCTTCATGGGCTCGGGCGTGGGGAAGTCCGGCTGGCCGATGGACAGATCGATCGGATCCTTGAGCGATGCCGCGAGATCAAAGATGCGCCGGATGCCTGAGGCCTGCACACCCATGGCGCGCTTTGAGAGCAGACGCTCGATATTCGTCATGGGATTTCCCGTCGCGACACCCACTCGCACACCTCGTTCCCTTGTTGAAGGACACGGCTCGGGCTTTCTTCGCTCGCTGGCGTCGCCCGCCGATCGGCGCTGATTATCAGCGCGCCAGGTGGTTGGTTCAACCGGACATGATCTCGAACCGGGCCGCCGTGCGTCGCTAGGATGTCCCGCGAAACGGGAATCGCCTGCGGTCCAGCCATGAGGGATGTCGCCGATGGACTTCTACTACCACAGTTCTGATGAAGAAGTGCTTGTGATTCGCGCCGATGGCGGGCTGAACAAGGAGACGTCGGAGCAGTTCATCGGGGAGGTCGCCGCCCTGATCGAAGGCGGCGTCGACAAGCTGATCATCGACTGCGAGCGTCTGACGTACATCTCCAGCTACGGCATGGGCCTGCTGGTGCGCCTGCACAAGAAGATGAGCGAGCGCGGCGGCGATGTGAAAGTCGCACATCTGCCCGGACTGGTGGCGCAGGCGATTCAGCTTGCCCGCCTGGACAAGGTGTTGAACATCTATGCGGATGTTGAATCTGCGCGCGCGGCGTTCGGGGCCGGCGCAACGTGAGCGCCCCGCATGCGGGACGACGTGGGTTGATCAGCCGCCCTTGGCGTCGGTCTTGGGCAGGTGGAGCGCTTTGCGCTTCTCGAAGTCAAGGTCTTTGGTTTCCTTGAGCTTTTCGATGCGCTCGGCGCGCTTGAGCACGGTGCGTGCCTGCTTGAGATTGCCCGCGGACTTGAGACTGCGGTCGAGGCTCATGATCGTCTGATCCTTTCCGAACGAAGGCTGTCGGCGACTGGTGTGTCTGCCGGGCCTGTCTGATGATTCCACTTATAGCGCGACGCCCACCGGTTTGCCGCTAGAAGTAATTCCCCTTGACGAAGTAGGCGCCACTGAAGTCGCCTCCTCGCTGCTCCGTTCGCCAGATTCTGCCGAGCCTCATGACTTCCTGTCTGAGGGTGTCGGCCTCTGATGAGTTGAGCCGCTCCTTGGGGAAGCCCTGAAGGATAACGACGGGAATGAGCGTTTGTCTACGGCTGGGGATCGCGGCGGCCTGGAGGCCCCTCGATCGCAGGAACTCGGCCGCCCGCTCCGCCTTGTCGCCCTCGAAACTGGCGACGAGCAGGTACTTCAGGTCGGGATCAGGCCGGGCCGCGGCGGCGCTGGAGGCCTGCCCGGCAGGCTCGGTGTTCGCCGGTTCGGTTTCGGCCTGGCGGCGCTGGCTGGGTGAGCCGTTGGAGGCGGCGATCTGACGCGTGGCGTCAATCCCCTGATTCGCGGCGGCGCTGTTGGATCGCATGAGATTCGGATTGACGTCCTGCTTCAGGTAGTCGGAGAGGACGGGATCGTTGGATGGCGTGAGGCCGGCGCCGGCTCGCTCGGCTTCCCGCGCTTCATTGGATCGCTGGGCGGCGAGGTAGCCGCCGGTCCAGCCCAGGACGAAGATCGCCAGCGCGCCTGCCGCTGCGAAGTAGAGGTATCCATACGGCACGCGGATAGTGCGAGACGCACTATTGGGTCGCGGCTCCTCCTCGTGTTCGGCGCCTGTGACGGCGCCGAGCGTGCGCGGGCGGCTGAGCGACGCCTTTGTGCGATCGTCGAGAAGTTCGAGCAGCGCTGGGCCGCGGTGTCGTGGGGACATGAAGATCGAGTATAGCCGGGGCGGGGCTGATCCGACCCCGGGGCGTCAGGTCTCGGCGATGGCGGAGGCGATGGCGTGGGTCTCGATGTGGCTGATGGAGATCCACCAGCGGCCGATCCCCTGCTCGGCGGCGATTTCGGCGGCTCGGCCGGACAGGCGGATGACGGGGCGGCCGCTGGGTTCGACGGCGACTTCGATATCCGTCCAGCCCATGCCATGCCTCCAGCCGCTTGCGAGGGCCTTCATGACGGCCTCCTTGGCGGCGAATCGGCCGGCGAGATGCTCGAGCTCGCGCTTTTTCCCGACTGAGTAGGCGCGTTCGCCCTCGGTGAAGCAGCGATGCAGGAAGCGCTCGCCGTGCTTCTCGATCATCTCACCGATGCGTTCGGTGCTGACGAGATCGACTCCATGTCCGGCGATGGGCATAGGCGAGATGCTACGCGGGCGGCGGCTGGTCTACCATCGGGCGCGATGAGCAAGTCGACGAGTGAACATCGAGCCAATGCTGAGGCGTCCGAGGATTCGCGAAGCGTGCGCTGCGCGATCGTGACGATCTCCGACACGCGGACGCGCGACACGGACAAGGGCGGGGATCTGATCGAGGCCATGCTCACGGAGTCCGGCCATGTGATCGAGCGGCGCATGATCGTCCGTGATGACGCGAGCGCGATCGGGGCGGAACTGGATGCGGCGATTGGGGATGAGCGCGTGCAGGCCGTGCTGACGACGGGCGGGACGGGTGTGGCGAAGCGGGACTCGACGATTGATGTCGTGCAGGGGCGGCTGGATCCGGAGCTGGAGGGTTTCGGCGAGTTGTTTCGGATGCTGAGCTTTGATGAGGTCGGGGCGGCGGCGATGCTGAGCCGCGCGACGGCGGGCGTGCTGCGTCGGCCGGCCGCTGCAGGCGCGCGGGGCGCAGGTGTGCTCGTGTTCTGCATGCCGGGCTCGACGAACGCCGTGGAGACGGCGATGCGCAAGCTCATTGCGCCGGAGCTGAGTCATCTGGTGTGGGAGCTGGCGCGCTAGGCGGCTGGGACTGCGCCTCGGTGAGCGCGGCGATGACGTGGCTTCTGATCTGCGCTGCGATGAGTGCGCAGGCGCCGGAGCAGGCGAAGATCATGAAGGCGTATGTCGCGTAGATCTGCGTGGTGAAGGCGCCGGGGTAGAGGCCTCTTGGGTATTCGGCCTGGGTGTAGGTCCATGCGGCGAGGTAGCCGAGCGCGCTGATGACGCCGCCGAGCAGGCATTGGCGCGGGCGGAGCCGAAGCGTCGAGAGGATGATGAAGATGAGATATGTGAAGAGGAGGGGCGCTGAGAGGGAGCGATAGGGTCCGAGCGGCTCGATATTGATCGCCACGAAGATGGCGATGGTGGGAAGCAGGCATT
>JAULKL010342388.1:0-16107 GCA_032355745.1 Rubia rechingeri
CTTTAATTTGGCCAAGAAGACCCTTGAGGCCCTCAGTTTGGCCAAACAGGCACCTGCAAGCCTCAGTTTGGCCAAACAGCCCCCTGAGATCCTCAGTTTGGCTGAACAGACCCGTCCACCAGATTAGTTTCATTGGAAATGAAAGTCCCAACTTTGGAGTTGAAAGCATTACCACCCGATCTGAAGTATGTTTATCGAGCAGATGATGATACTCTTCCAGTGAATATGAAGTCATTCAAGTGTGAGGAAAAAAGAAAATTTCAACTCAAAAAATTGGGGGACTTTTGGTTAGAAGCGTTGGACCAAACCGTGTGGTACAAGGAGCGTACTAAGATGTGGCATAACGGGAATTTGAGGCCTAACAAATTTGTGGTTGGACAGAAAGTTCTTCTTTTTTTTTAGTCTAAGTTTTGATTAATACCATGGAAACTCAAGCCAAAGTGGATTGGACAGTACGAGGTAGCCTCAGTTTGGCCGAACGGGATAGTAGAGATTATGAGCATGAACACAAAAAGGACATTTCTCGTCGATGATCATCTCCTTAAGCCATACTACAGTGCTTCTTAGGTGGCATTAGTGGAAGAAATTCCACTGTGCCAAACAACTGTTCATCAACAACATATGAAAATCTAACCAAAGACTATAAACAAAAGCGCTAATTAGGAGGCAACCCAATTTTCTTTGTTTTCTTTAGATTTCTTTAATTTTTTTAAAAAAATTTGAATTTCAATTTTTCATCCTCTCATTTTCTTGATTTACAGAGTTTGAAGTACTTGAATTTGCACCATAGAGAATTTGCACCTTTGGAGAGCTGGGAATCACGCACTCTGTTAGGCCAAATAGGCACAGTCAAAATGAGCATACATGGATAAGTTTGGTCAAACAGAGCTGGCCAGGGTTCAATTTGGCCAAATAGGAGCCATCCGGGCTCAGTTTGGCCAAATAGGCCCATGCGACCTTCAGTTTGGCCAAACAGGAGGTCTATGGCAGAACTTTATCATGATCAAATACTCTCCTCTTGTTGGAATTTCTCCAAACCCACCTCTATAAATTCTCTCTTTCCCTTTGCTTTTTCTTTTTAATAATGTTTGACTATGTGTGAATTTTTTTCTCATTAGAGTTTTGCATTATTTGCTTGAGAGAAGCAAAGTTTAAGTGTGAGGTGGTTTATTGTGTGTTTTGTTTTGTATTTTTTTGGAAAAAAAGAACTGTTTAAAAAAATAGTTTTTATAGTCAAACATGTGTTTTTGTGTTGTCAGTATCAATCATGATCAATCAAGAGATTAATCAAGATATGATTCTATCTACTCTATCACTAATAATCAAATATGAAATAGACATAATCCAAACTAAAATAAGATGAAAAAGAAAAGGAAAGTTGGGTTTCAAGAGGTAGAAAGTCAGGAAGAAGAAGTTGATGAAGAGAGAGAGGATAAAGTTTTGTTTTTATAGTACAATAAATAGAACAAAAGATTCAGGCCACACGTTTGTCGCGTCTCGCGACAGAGGCCAAATACAACATCTTCATTCCTTTTAAAAGATTCAGGCCACACGTTTGTCGCGTCTCGCGTCTCATGAATTCCTCTCCACTTCACTTCTCTTCAAGTCTTCAAAAGATGATCTTCAAGGTCTTCACAGTCTTCGGTCTTCAAATCTCGATATAATTGTCCCGTCACACAAAATTCCCTAGAAAAGTCACAAGTGAGCAAAAGTCGTTATTAACTCTCCTAATAGAATTTTGAGGCAACATACAAGATCTAGATTTAAAAAGTGCACAAAAGTGAGTCCAAAATGTCCCAAAATAACCATAAAAAATGGACACATAAAATCTCCCCACACTTTAACCTTACTCATCCTCGAGTAAGAAAAGATTCAAGAACACAAAGAGATTCACATATCCACATCCCACACTAATATTCCCCCAATCAATGCCTTACAAAAACTCTCATTAGAATAAATCCCAAAATCAAAGATCAAATGAGAATTTTTCACACACAACCCCAATTCTTAAGTCTACCCAAACCTACCACTTATCAATTCACTAATACCCATAAGAACATTTCCAAGTCCCGACTTGATAACCCAAAAATCTAATGGCCTAAAATGAAGCCAAAACCATATCAAAGGTTCAAGCACATACTTCACTTCATACCAATATATCTACCAAAATGAAGTGCACAAAGAATCAAGAATTTCTAAACCTACTTCATTTTCCCAGCGAAGTCACCCAATCCCAAGATGACCTATAATATTAGGCTACCCGATCCATCCATATGTCAAACACAATCTTTTGACTCCAACGCCAGAAAATAAGCAAATTTGTAACAAAAAAATTTCTTCCTCTTTCTCTCATTTTGCCTAGGAGCCCCTTCGGGTTTCCATCCTAGCCACACATCATATTTCTTTGGCTCATATCTCAACCAAATTTAGCCTCTCATTTTTACCTAGGCCGCCCTTTTGGGTTTTTGACCTATCTGGGCCCCCAATGTTGCCTAAATTTCCCTCTCGGGATTTCAACTTAGTGGGTTTTCTTTTTAAATTTTTTTAATTTTTTCAATTTTTTTCATGTTTTTCCAATCAAAAATAGCAAAAAGCATCCAAGATCAAGATTACAAGCATGCAAGTCATTCAACGCCTCCCCACACTTGCAATATTACATTGCCCTCATTGTAAACACAAAAGGCAAAAACAGTACAAATCAAAGTGGGAAGTGAACATAGCTCACAATCAAGAGAGTGGGATGAAGAACTGCCATCACTGAGGTAACTTCGTTGATACTGTGCAATCCACTCCTCATTCCTCTTGCGCATCTCTCAATGCTTATCCCTATCGGGCTCCGGGCCCGGAATGTCGCTCATCTGCTTCTACATGTGATAGATCTGGGAGGAAAGACGATCAATCTCCTCATCCATGTCCCTCAGGCTCCGAGAAATGAAAAGGTTGCCCACGGAAGCCTCCCTCCACTATCTGCATCAGTCGTGAGTAAAATTCTGGAGGAGGCTGAGGGAACTAATAATGTGCATCGTCCTACATCGGCTCAGGCTGGGGTTGGGGATGCAAATGTGGTCCACCATGCACGTGCTCATCTTGCGATAAAGGCTGAGTGAAAGGAAAAGCATCATCTTCGGTCTAGACTGGCACCGGATCCAGTCCTTGAAGCTCCCGCTAAAAATCCTCCTGACACAATGCATCTTGCTCTATAGCTAATTCGGCAAAGGGTGTGTCTATCTCCACCTTAGTCCACTGGGACTGAGGAAGCTTATGAAGGTGATCTCTATCTTCCCATACAACCAGTAATACATGCCATGCATAGATATGGCCTTGATGAGGTGGAACTTGTGCATTCATGACAGCATGATGAGGTATAACTCACCCCTGTCTAGCCGCTGAAGACTTAGAGGAGTGGTAATCCTCAAGTGCTCTGTGAGGAGGGTGACCATGCCTCCCATAGATATGTAACCTTTAACCTTCCCCGTTGTCTCGATAACTCTCTCAATCCATAACTCGAGCCACTTCTTGTAGCATGTGCCCTCACTAGTGAGATACCATAGGAAGAGAATATCCTTGTTGGGCACATTCGCCGACTCTGCCTGACAGAAAAAAGTGCATGTCAGGAATCGATGCACAAATTGGAGAGCGGGATGGATGATGATGTTACTTTTGTCCCTCACATCCCAAACTCTCTTCGTGATAGTGTACCAGAAGTTGGCATCATCCTGAAAATTGTGGCTCGGTGCCACTTGATCAAAACATGCTCTAATGTCCGTCGTGGCCCAACCAAATACCTCCTCAATAGCCGAGAGGATCATCTCATGAGATGCGTCATTGAGATGAAACCGGATGAACCTCTCACAGGGCTCCCCGTTCCTTGAGTTATAAACCCTCACCGTTGTTAGGAATTTCAGGGTGTATCTCCTGTATGTTGGTGTGGCACGGCTCATGAAAGCTTATAATCCTTCTTTGGTAAGAAGGCAAAGGACTGGCTCTCTCAAACCCAGGGTGTTCAAGGCTCCCACATCAACAAAATTGGTCTCTTGCATCTTCCGCGTAGCCAACTTCTCCCATCAATCTCCATATGCACCAGGGATCCGGTGCAAACCCATGAATGTGTCTGGAGGTGGCACTGAGGTTGGCTCCGCAACCGGAGGAGGTGGTGGAGGTGGTGCGACGGAACTCGAGCCTCAAGCCACTCGTTCCCTCTTTGGTGCTATAACTATCACCATAGAAAACAACGTCAAACTCACAAGGACATAAGAGATATGATCATGCAATCATCACTATGAAATTATCTCACAAAAATATGCAACATATAGTGACAAACATTCAAGCATCATTATAGAATTTAGCAATCACAGTCACAATTGTGTAGTCGACACACTACAATCAACAAAAAATAACTATAAGGATGCAGGAACGTTCATATGTCCACACATGTAAAATCCAATCATAGTACATTGCTAAATAAATTATGAACATACTTATGTCCTATCTCACCAAGCTTGGCCAAGTATTCCAAATCACAAACAAATGAGATTATCTGTAGCCAAAAATTACTTATGCAATTTCATAGAAGCATATCCATAGCCACTTATCATCATGTCTAGCCAATATAAACAATTCCAACAATTCTATTATTTATGGCCAAAGCTAAACCAGGATAAGCATCACCCATCAAGTATACAGCAATATCAACCATTTCACTTCACAAAATCACCAAGAATATTCAACTCACATGTTCACATAATCACTAAATCATCAATTACACAAATATGAACAATCCAAAGTTATAGAAATGAGGAATTGTACCAAGTATGAGTGTAAGATGATGAAACTAAGAAGCCCAAAGCAATCCAAGTTTTAATCAAAGAGTCCTTGCATAATCCCCAATTTCTAGGGTTTCAGATTTTTGGATGTTTGGGCTGATTTTGGGGTAATTGTGATGTGGAAATGGATTCGGAAAGTAGATGGGAGTGATTCTGGTGTTATGGTGGTGAATTCCAAGTAAATTGGTGGCTAAATGGCGGAGAAGTGGTGGTTTAGGGAGGAGAGCTGCGGAGATAAGAAAGGACTTTCGATGAAACTAATGGGTTCTGCTCATTTTAAACCACACTCTGAGCACGCATCGCAACTCGCGATGATTGGGTCGCGATTCACGATATAGAAGTTAAATTGTCCTAGAAGTCAACCTTTTGTCGTGACTCATGACAGGATCGTCGCCACTCAAGACCAATTCGACCTGAGACTTCACATTTTTTTTAAAATGTTCTAATTTAGGTTGTGATTGCAATAGGATGGTCCCAACTTTCAAGGATACGTCGCTACTCACAAAAAAAATCTTTGCGGCTAGTGAAAAATTGGACCTGAAAGTTGGCATTTTTCAGAAAACTTCCTAATTTTTCTCGCGACCCGCTATTGAATGGTTGCTACTTGAGAGGACCTATCACGACTCGCAACAAAGTCTTCATGAATCACGACAAATTAGAACTAAGAGTTCACAATTCGGCAGAAAGTTTCTAATTATGGTTGCAACTTGCAACCCATTATTGTGACTCGGGACAAACATGGACTAGGAGTTACAAATTTCCCTGTTCGTCATGACTCACGATAGTGAAATAATTTCGGAAGGTGAAGATGGACAACAATCTCCCAAAAATTAACTTTTACTTTGAATGACCACTGATTTACTAGAATCAGAAGGATCAGCTACATAAAACACATGTGTAGCTTGGAAAGAAAGGATGTGAGGATCGCCAGTAGAAGGAGTCATTCTCAAATCGATGACTGTAAAGCCTAGGTCGTCTACCGATACACCGGCATTGTTATCAACCCATTTGCATTTGAAAAGTGGTACCCTGAAACTTGTGTAGATGAGTTCCCATATTTCCTGAATCACACCATAGTAAGACATGTTTCCATACACGGGATTCTTATCCTTCATGGTGCTTACATGTAAAGCTTTTGTGACTACGCTAACGCCACTATTTTATGTAGCGGTGTGTATGTCTCATTCACGGGTTGAGAAGGTAAACTCATTTATGTCATAGCCGGTGAAGTAAATCGCAGTTGCAAAAGGAATGAAGGCTAACCAATTCAAGGTGTCACCATGTTGGTCTTCAACTACTGCATGACGTAACCAATCAATGAAAGTGTGATTGTGTTTAGCAAGTACTTGCTTCTCCGACCAACCGGGGTGCCACTCTTTGATAGTGGCCATGTGCATATTCATATACGGGCAAACCACATCTGAGTTTTTCAAAATATATAAGTGTGCTTTCATCAACTCCTCGGGTGTTAATAACCTAGTTATTCCTTTTCTCAAACCTTTGCCACCAATTATATCTGCATGGCGTTGTTTTGGTACACCAACAGACTCTTCATTCTTCAAGAATTCCATACAGTATTCTACTGTCTCCTCGGTCACATACCTCTGCACAATACTAGCATCCGGGTGATATTTAATTTTCAAATAACTCTTGAATATCTTCAGATACCTCTCAAAGGGATACATCCATCGAAGATAAACAGTTTCACATATCAATATCTTCCGTACAAAGTGAACAAACAAGTGCACCATGATGTCAAAGAATGAAAGTGGGAAATATATCTCTAACTCGCATAACACGATTACTCTTTCAACCTACAATTCCTCAAATTTCTGACGTCTAATCTCCTTACAACAAATTGCCTTGAAGAAGCAACACAACTGGGTAATACACTTTCTGACGTGAGTGGGCAAGATGGATATGATCGCAAATGGGAGAAATTCTCGAATCAAATAATGTGAATAGTGCAATTTCATATTACCCAATCTCAATCCCTCATTGGATACTAGATTGCTAACCCTAGAAGAGTAGCCCGTCGGGACAACCATACCTTTGAGGCTGGAACATATCAACTCTTTCTCACCTTTTGAAAGTGTGTAACAAGTAGCGGACAAGTACGTTTTCGATCCCCGATCCTCGGGAGCCAATTCAAGTCTTATTCTCATTTCAACCATATCTTTTCTTGATTTCATTCCATCATTTGCCTTACTTGGGATATTCATCAAAGTACCATCAAAACTATCACATACATTATTTTCAATATGCATCACGTCCAAATAGTGTCGGGCGTCAAGGGTCTTCTAGTACGGTAGTTCAAAAAATGGAGCATTTCTTCCAACTACCAATAACCTTTGGTTTCCTCTTCCTCTTGCCAAAGTCATTTTGAAAATTACGCAACATGTGTCGAAATTGACGCACCTATTCATATGGGAGGAGGGGGGTTCCAACTCTACCTTGCCAGGGGTGCCAACTCTACCTTGCCATTGAATTCAGCATGCCAATTCCTCCACTGATGGGTTGTTGGAAGCCATCTCCGGTGCCCAAGATACACTTTCTTACTTCCATGCCTCAACTAAAAATATTCTATTCCTTCCAAACAAATGGGTATGCCTTGTGACCCTTAACTGAATATCCATAAAACTTTCCATATGCAGGAAAGTTGTTAACAGTGCAAAACAACATGGCTTTAAAATCAAACGACTTCTTCCGACCATCATACATGCTCATTCCAGTATCCTACAGCTTCTTAAGGTCATCCACCAAAGGGAATAGGTACACATCGATATCGTTCCCCTGTTGCTTAGGACCGGAGATCATTAGAGACAACATAATGTACTTTCTTTTCATGCATAACCATGGGAGAAGTTGTAAATCACTACCATCACCGGCCACGAACTGTGATTGCTACTCATATTACTGAACGGGTTTATTCCATCCGTGCACAAACCAAGCCTCAAGTTACATGGCTCTTTCCCAAAGACAGGAAATGCTGCATCTATCTTCTTCCACTAATCACCATCGGTCGGATGACTAATGACTTCAGAATTAACCACTGTCCGATCTGCAAGTCAAATCAATTTCTTTGCATCTTCTGGATTGTCAAACAATCTTCTCAATCGAGGAATAATAAGTAGATACCAAACAACCTTGACAGGAACCTTCTTCGTCTGCCGATTTCCAATTTCTCCATCAACATACACCTCCTTCAATTTGAACCGAGGAGCAGTGCATTTTGGGGATACCCTACATTCAAGTGATCTCCCATAAACAAGATACAATCGTTCCGATAGGCATGTATCTTTTCATAATCCATGCCCATCGGACATAGTACCTTCTTCTCCTCATATACCGTTTCAGGTATTCTATTGCCAACCAGAAGCATGTCTGTCAACACTTTCAACAAACCGGAGAATCCAATATCACTATAGGAATACTTAGCTTTCATATTCATCAATTGCAATGTAGCCTTCAATACTGTCATTCCTTCAGAGCATTCATCGTATAGAAGTGTTTCATTATGTCCGTGCAAGTTTGAAAGTCTATTAGGACTGTCATTGTAGTTCTTGACAATCTCCTCAACCAACTCATCCATCCTATCATCATTCTCGGGCTGATGTACTTCATTTCTAGTATGATCATCCACATTCTCCCCATGCCAAAACCAAATTTTGTATTTTGGATCAAAACCGTATATGAATAAGTCATCCTTCAAACCAATTGAATCTTCATGAATAACGGTGTTCTGGCATTTCTTGAAAGGACAATATACATACAAAAAATTCTCCTTCGCGGCATTCGCGAATGCATATTTAATGAAGTTAGTTACAAGAGATTGATACACCTCACTCATTTGATCTTCGTCAAAACAATGGGTTTCATCCCTAGACATTTCGACATTACAACAATAAGTACACATTGTTTAGGATCATATCTTAGGAACAAGTACATACACTTACATTCATTCAATTCATGGATTCATAACATATGCATATTGATTAGAGTAACATATATATATATATACATATACATAGGGGAGGATTCAGGTGAGAACACCCCCTTTATGTGAGAACACTCTTGTATGTGAAAACAAAGCTGAGCCATTGAAATAGGTGATCTAACAACTACAATTTTTTGTGCTTCTTTAATCCTCTCGGTAAGGATATCATATCATATGCTGGAACATTACTATTACTTCCCCACATATATTCCCAGGTTAGAGAACATCTAATCTATTTCAAACGTTTCCTTTTCTTTTGGGCCATTATTTTGTCAATATTACCCTTTTAAAAAATCTTTATTGTCACATAGATTAATGATTAGAAGTCCATACATAATGCCTTTTTTATCTAATGCCTTTTTTAATTTCATATCTAATTTTCTTTATTGTAATTTTTTATTTTCTTTGTACATTTAAAGCACTCACAAGTTACATTTGAAGCACTTACAAGTGATGGTTGAAGCACCTATGAGTTGTACTCTAAGCACCAAGTTGTTTTCGTCCACATTTAAATTATAAAAAATCACCTAAATATTACATTTGAAACACTTATAAACAATGGTTGAAGCACTTACACGTTATACTCTAAGCACCAAGTTGTTTTCGTAGCACATGTAAGTTATAAAAGAAACACCTACTAGTTACATCTGAAGCACTTACAAACAACGATTGAAGCACCTATGAGGTATACTATAAGCACAAAGTTATTTTCATAGGACAAGTAACTTAAGCACTTATAAGAATTAAAAGAAACACCTATAATTTACATTTCAAGCACTTACAAGCGACGATTGAAGCACATTTGGGTTATACTCTAAGCACCAAGTTGTTTTCATATCACATGTATGTTATAAAAAATCACCTACTAGTTACATCTGAAGCACTTACAAGAAACGATTGAAGCACCTATGAGGTATAATATAAGCACCAAGTTATTTTTGTAGCACAAGTAACTTAAGTACTTATAAGAATTAAAAGAAGCACCTATAAGTTACATTTGAAGCACTTACAAGCAATGATTGAAGCACCTTTGAGCTAAACTCTAAGCACCAAGTTGTTTTTGTAGCACTCATAATAATTAAAAGTAGCATCTATAATTTACATTTGAAGCACTTACAAGTAATAATTGAAGCACTTTTGAATTATACTCTAAGCACCAAATTATTTTTGTAACGCACGTAAGAATTAAAAGAAGCACATATAAGTTACATTTAAATAACTTACAAGTAATGATTGAAGCACCTTTTTCTTTTTGTTTTTTGAATGAAAAAAACTTATCCATTTAACTTCTTGTGGGAAGGTAAATATGTCTATACATCTATTTTCTCCTCATCTTACCCCAGAAAACATCAAACTAACGTAGAACAACCCCAACCAATGGTAAATCCAAAAGCACTCCCATTTCCCAACTTTGTTCACCCCTACTGTCTTCAGCAAGACTCATGCAGTACTCAGGTACGTCGATGCCACAGCATCGCGGCCTAAAAGATACCTGAATCCTCGGAGCATCTGTTCTTTCACTTCATAACCAAATCCACCAATGATCGTGTTATCGAAACTCTACACTGCTGCTTCAAAGCATCTTGTCGGATCCACGAATTCACTGCACAAAAATGCTGCATATATGTACTTCTAGGGAGACAAGTAGTGCAGCCATATCCAATAAGAAGGGATATCTTCCCTACCAATAAATGCACCTGTGAGAAGGGATATCAAAAAGCACTCTTCTATAAATTAAACACAACTAAAACCTTTCCCTGTTCAAATATCATAAAAACACAGGCCGCATCAATCTATTATCTCAAAAATAACAGCCACTACAAACTCAAAAGAGCATCAAATTAAAAAAAATAAGAAAAGGAAGAGACCAAGATCATGATGATACTCATAAAGGTTCCTCATCATTTGCTTCACTACAATGTTGTAGTCACCATTCTTCAAATCTTTGTGCTAGATATTAGCAAATGTCTTTTGCCTAGTCTTTCCTCGAAAAGGTGTGTATCCATAGAGCATTTCATAGAGAAGAGTCACTATTGTATAAAACACCAAACAACTAGTAAATTTCTTAAATAAATCATTCACTATTTATGGTTTGGTGGTGAAAATTACCAAGAGCCCACCAATCAACTGCACTGGTATGGCCTGCTCCTGAAATGATTTCCAATAAAGAAATTTTGAACTCTGAATCTTTCAGAAACAAAGTCTTCGATACCAACCGGAGCAATGTGTTCATCAGTTCCGACAAAGGAGTTTGATGCTTGCATCGGTTCAGCCTAGAATATAAGGTCTTGTTGACCTTTGTGACTCTTTTTCTTTTAATTTACCTCTGAAACCATACTTACAGAGGAGAAGAAATGAATGATTCAGTTTAATATTTAGAATAGAAAAAATAAAATTCAAGTTTCAACTGAACTACGCATAGATGCTTTATGAATTTCTCGCTAAACTATGTACATATATTCATAAATTTGTGCAAAATTTCATGCCAAGCTTCATGATTTAGAGCATCTTAAAACAGTTGAAATATAATAACAGCTGGTTCTAAGCACCTAATAATTAAAAAGCCTAAAATTCTACACAAAATTTAGCTGAATGTTAAATGCCCATTGTATTAAATTATCGGGGAATCCTAAGGCAATACATTTTGTAAGCATTAGGAAAGATATGTAATTAACATACACGGATGCAATGGCAGAAGCTAGATGATAAAATTTGTATTGTTCGGGGAGTTGTTACAAATTTTATAAATGAATCTGCAAACTTTTCAACAGGCATTAAACCACTTCATCATGCTGCACAGGAAGTTTATTAAATTTTTCCTAACATGAAAAGCTCTTCAAACCATTAGGGAAACTCTAAACTTCTATTGGGAGAGAGTTAATAACTTCATATTTTGGCAATACTACTTGCCCCAACAATCAAAATTCCTCCTGAGATTATACCTAATGATAATCACAAATCCTAAATGTAATGTAAAGCTACACACATAATAAGAAAACAGGAAAATCAAACACTATAATGCTCCAAAATAAAATAAAAATAGCCATATCAAGTTAAAAAACACAAAAAGTAGCTTACAGTGTTGCCAATAGTATTCTCAGCCAACTCCTCAGCCTTCATTGCAGCCCCCTTAACACTCCTTCCCCATTTCCCCAATAAGTCTTTCACACTCTCCACCTTCTCTGATAATTTTGCACACAAAATACAAAACCAAAATGTTAGCATTCCAAATAAATTTTTGAAATACTTGATTCTTCTCACTATTTGGAAGTGGGCTGCTCCGGTAGATGCTTCTCCTGCTGGGGCATCTGGTCTAGTGGCAAAGTCCGCCGCCACAGCTCAGATTAATTGGCATCCCATCGGTGACCATCTGGCCATTTCCTTGCAAAGGCTACCACACCACTACAAAATTGGTTATGAAAGAGTATTAGATGAGAAATTTAAAGAGGGGAAGATAGGTGAAGATGTTGGTGGGGGGAAAGAGCGATGGTAGCCGGTGAAGAAGAGAATGGATTGAGGCAGCGATGTGGAGGCCGGTGAAGAAGATAAAGTGTCGAGGCTGCGACGTTGAAGGGTTTCCTTTCATCCAGATTTTAGAAAGAATCCGATTCCAATCTTATAACCCGTAAATTCAACCCGCGAGTTATCCATTTTCATTGATATTTCAACAACAAATAAAACGATTGGAGCCATTAGATTAATGATTGAATGGTTAAGATATGTTCTCACATAAGTGGGTGTTCTCACATAAGATGGGTGTTCTCACATGATCTAAATTACATACACATATATACTTATATGTGTGTGTCAATGAAAACCTTCATTATCATGCTCCCATACACATATAACATCCACCATATATAATTATACAATGCCTACATTCAATCGACACATAGTTAAACACATCCTCTTGTATCAATTGAACTAACCTAGAACCTAAATTTGAACATGAAAATACAAATTTAGGCATGGAATACTTAATTGCTACTTGAGTGGCGAGTTATATAACAACCCACAACCCTATTGCTCACCTTCAACAATGTGGAATTGGATTTTGTAGAGCCATCTTAAATGTGGAAGAAGATTTTTGGAATTATGATTGAGTTTGGTCAAAGGACCAAAAAATACGTAACAAAACCCGACATATTTGACTTCGCTCCTAAGCGTCGTCAGAAATTCGATCAAACCGAATAGTAATGCAATATCGTCAATCTCATGAATGACTAATACTGCTTGGACAGACACATGCTGCCGACGTTGCACCTACGTCGGTTAGACTTTTTACTTTGATTTATAATAACATTTACCTCGACTACCATACAACCGATCTAAAAAGCATATTATTTACCTCGATTATTTTATAACCGATGTAAATAATATTTTTGCCCACAACCTTCTCCTCCTAACCTGAATCTCCTGCGATTGAAACAAAATTACATAATACATACATTTAATATGTACGTTACAAAGGGCGTTATAATTTTTATCAAAATAAATAATTCAAGCTCGGTATTGTTTGCTTTATTAAGGACTTCTCTCACCTAACCAACTTAAAACACAATTAAGAGTACCATTGTGCGACATTAATTAGAGTTGCTACAAATTACTCCGGAGATATAGATATAGGTGCACAGAAATTTGAGAGATGGCACAGAAAAAACAGATGCAGCAAAGTCAGTACTACAGACAAATTGCTTCTCATAAAGTGGGGAAAGCACAGTAGTCTATTTCATAAGAAGTCAGAAATGTGCAATGGAATCCTTCAGATGCTAAAACAGTTAAGCATCTCATGTTAAATATAATGAATGGAACAAGTTACTTGGCTCTATTTTAAATGTACCAGAACAAACTCATAAAAATCAGAAATACTAATGTTGCACTGCTATACCTAACTCTTTGGCAACTTCTTCCTGAAATTAGAGTAAAGGCTTTGAAATAAACTACATGCTTTATAGTATAAGATTTACAGTCTTGCTCCATAAAGCTCTTATAGTAATCATTTTTTACAAAAACTTTGATAATTAAGTACTACTAACTGATTGCACATGTATCAAAAATTCGAAACCAGTTACCTCTGAACAAATGAAAATGTGATGCACACCTAAACACCATTGAGAAAAGCTCGTAAAACACACACGAGGAGCATAAAGTGTTTAGTAGTCGCACAAATTGCTGAAGTTGTGCAAATATGTCAAACCTGTTTGAACACGGGTTCGCAAAAACAATACCTAATAATGATCGAATGTGCAATATACTTACAAACTACAATTAAAAAATTGACACAATACATAAATTTTTAATTAAGCGAAGTTACTTAGAAACTCATATGTTTCTTACTTTAACGAATGCTTGAAGTACATACTGCCTCTGAACAGTGAAGTTACTGATACCTGATATTAGCTCCAGGAACAGTGTGTGCTGAAAAATGGACATGAACAAAATATAATGTGCAGTAGAAGAATACACGAAATTAATCTCCCCAAACCCACACCGAAACACAGATATCAGTATTATTTTCCAAGAGAAACTAAAATCACTAAAGGGGCTAAAACCAAAAATATCTGGTCTAACCTCAGACTAAAAGCATTAAAATCATGAAAAGTTCATGAAAATTAACACCGGGTCTAAACCCTTCCAAAAGCCCTGCAAAAGTAATAAAAAGGCAAAACCCTTAACATCAGGTCCAACCCCAGTTGCTAAAGGAACTAAACCACTAACATCGGGTCCTCAAAAATAATAAAGAACCTTAAACCACTAATATTAGGTATAAAAAAAGTCATGATTTAAAACCAATATCAAACACCTAATGTGCAGCTCTTGAAAAGAAGGATAACATATTGAAAAAAATTAACTACACACATGGAGAGGAAATGGAAACATGAGACAGTGTAATGGCAAAAATCAAAGAAGATATAGCAAGGAAAACCTTGCACAGTGGCTTACTCCAGGGGTCGTACGTCGACCTTTTGTGTCGGTTGCCTTCCGCTGCCTATTTTTGCTTTAATTTCTTCACCATCCTGCATTGTGAGCGAAATTAACACTCAGTTCTTCATGCAAATGCTCAAACTAACAATATCTTCAATTCAGTAATAGCATAAAAAAACTGCAACATCTAAGGATAAGGACCTAAATGTGATCAAGAACCTCTCACTTTGATCCATCAAATACACAACATACATATATCTAATCATTAAATCCACAGTGCCTACAGGTGCATCGCATTGAGGAGGAATCCCTCTACTCCTAGAAGACAGAAAAGGCTCAGAATCACTAATATTATTATTAGAAACATAACAGTAATCATGAACCACAATACAGTAGAGTAATTAGTTTCCCTCTGCAAAATGTGAAGTTGGGTAAATTATAACTGATTTACACAACAGAGTTAGCCTTTGCTGAAGCGAATTAGACATACACAGTTGCTTTCTATTAATTAATCCTTCAAATAAATTTCAGATAAGCAGAAGAAAAAGAAACTGCCAAAAGATAACTCAAGAAGAAAAATGCTTTGAGTAACACATGAATAAAATTAAATGGAAAAAATGAGGATGCATCATATATACTTGCGATTTAATAACTCATATAAGTTTTCGAAATTAAAAAAATGATGATAGCAACTCGACGGTTGCAAACGAAACTAAATCAGAACTTTTATTCTTTCCCCAATCGAAATTCTCCTCCTCCGATCGGAAACCTGCAATGGCCGCCAACCACCACCATTCCGCCGCCAACCGCCACCGCTCTAGCGTTCTTCTTCTTCCGCCTCACTTTTTGTTCTTCTTCTAGTTCACTCCGCAGAGGTGAGCGAGATCGAGATCGAAGCTAGGGTTTCTTCTTTGCCAAAGTTGAGCTACTACGATCTTGATCGATCACGTTTTTGGCAGCGGAGGACGTTCTTAACGATCAACGATGCTACGATGGACGTTTTTGACAATGCTAGGGTTTGAAAATTTAAACGGTAATGACGAGGCAACGAGGACGGTGAGGAAACAGTGATGGCAAGGAGACAATGAGGCGATGATGAAGGTGGGAGGTCGTCGTCGTACCTCTCAAAGTTACAATTTATAAGCCCTAAATGCTTCATAAATACAATTAAGTAGATAATGACAAATCGGCGTCGTCCACGAGAAAGAGGGATTTTCCTAAGGGTCTACACATATAAAGTGGATACTAGATTAGATATAGATATACATAAACATATAAAAGCAAGTAAAAAATGGGGGTTTTTGGTTGGTTTTTTTACGTTATGAATTTAAAGACAAGATAACTAGTAAAGTGAAGTAAAGA